>JAOVVF010000036.1:15932897-15945598 GCA_028565595.1 Duopalatinus emarginatus | reverse complement strand
CATCTAATCCCACAGGAGAGGCGTCTCATTTCTCCTGTGTATATCAGTAAGTTAATGTTAAATATATGAATTTATGAGTGCTAATATGTACACTGATTAACATATCCTTTATTATCTGTGCTGTGTAGTGTATACTATAATGTGAAGGCCAACACACACACACACACAATGAGCCAAATTGAAGTTCATGTTTTCATGTTTACACCCTTCTTGTACAAATGTACTGATTAAAACAGCCAGCATCATTTATCATGGATTTTTGATGCTAGGTTAATTAGTATATTTTAATTTCATAGCTGTCCGCTTAATAAGCAGTACTCCAATGAGAATGGTAACAGAGCTTACACACTGCCATACTGTTTTATTTTGAAAACTTGTCATTGAATGTGTTTTGTATATTTAATTGAAAGTGTTGCACATGTTCAGAAAAAAGGGAAGTCAAACGGTAGTATGTCATTCTATTTTTCAAGCTAAAGTCAATTAATTAATTGCACACTCTTAAAGCAGCAGTATGCAAATCGATGTCAGTATGGGAGTAACTGTAGAGTAAAAAAGTAATGTCATAGAACAGTCAGTTTATTACACTGCACTCTGCTTCTGAGAAAATGTAACACTGAGTAATGTCGAATAGAGTACTACACAGGATATTTTTTTTCCTATCTCTATGGTAATCATTGAATTACAGATGACAGTATTACATTATGTCTTTGTGTTTCTATTTTTATTTAAAGACACTAAAATGATTGACTTTGTTAGCTATTTGGCCACTTAGTAGTTGTGATTAATTAATTAGTGACGAACAGCGATGATAGAAAAATTTACATTTTTACAGCTTTTACTGTTTGTGTCATTCATGAAAAGTCATAATAAAAACTGCCAGTAAAGCAGTCTGCAATTTATACTTGGGACCTATGGCCCACATCATAATAGACCCACAGATCAAGGTTTACTGTGTTGTGCATTGACTCTCTGATGTACAGTCTGATATAAAGCAGGTCTGTTGACATCTGAATCAGAGCAGCCTTTATAATGCCAAACCACTTTACTGTAGCTCTATATAGTGTTTTCTAATGACTCAGTGTGTAGAGTAGTACACAGGATATTTTTCTTCCTATATCTATGGTTATCACTAAATTACAGATGACAGAATTACATTATGTCTTTATATTTCTATTTTTTATTTATAGACACTTTATGAAAGATTTTTGTGTGACCTTTGTTAGATATTCGGGCATTTAGTACTTGCGATTAATTAAAAAAATTCAATTTTTACATTTTTTACTGTTAAAGACCTTTGTGTGATTTATGACAAGTAATAATAATAAGGTCTAGGACACAAAATACTACAAAACAAAAAAAACGCAAACGCAACAAAAGCCTGACAAAGAAACCCAGATACACCCGGAAGTTAAATAGGGGTCCTAACTAGGTGAAACAGGAAATAGGTCTAAGTAAACATGTGACTTGCAGAGCTGCTGGTGTATGGTGAGCTATTTATGGTCAGCTATTATGTTATCTCACTCACTGACTCACTCATTATCTAAGCTGATTATCTTACTACTGGGTTGGGGGAGTGCTGGAGCCTATCCCAGTGGTCACTGGGTAACACCCTGGACAGGTTGCCAATCCATAGGGCAGATTCTGTAAACTGCCTCGATTGTGCAAGAAAATAAGAGAGTTTAGGAGAGAACAAGCAAACTCTACACGGAAAAGTGCTCAACCCAGGACAGGGAATCAAACCCAGGCATTTCTCCTCAGTGAGGTGAAAGTACCAACTCACTTTGGACTCTGCTCTCTCTGCTCTTGGCCAGTTACTTGTCTGCTGTGTCCTCCTATTTATATTGGCAGCAGCTGATGGCTGATAAATTCTCCTGATGCAATGAAAGCACATTGCTGGTGGCTTATTTTGCATAAGCCCTGACAAGGCAAACCGAGTTTATCAAAAGTGAATGAGATTTTTATTTATCTTCCAACTTGAGTCATGTGCCTAAACATGGAAACATGGTCATCACTGAGTGCCTGTAGCTTTCCGGAGCAAAATCAGGCCAAATGTACATATGCTTTGGTTTAGAGAGTTGTTTTGTACACATTTTGAAGAAACCTCAGAAAACACATACAGGGCAAGTCCTAATCAGTGGTGCTAGGGAATCAATAATAAAAGCTGTAGAAGTGACAAGGTAAGCATAAAAGACAGACAGATGTAGTCCCAGTTCAAACCAAACCTGGGCTACGTCACATTTATTCACTCAGTATCCGTAACCTCTTTTTTTTTCTGTTCAGGGTTGAAGAGGATCCGGAGCCCATGCCAGGAACACAGGATATAAAGGGTGGAATATAGCCTGGAACTGACACCAGATTCACACACTCACCAACACCTGTGAGGAAACATGAGAACACCCAAGTGAAACTCAAACGTTCAGGATTGAGAGATCCTGGAGCTGTGAGGAGAGAACACTGCTTACCCAACATGCTTCCACCAAATATGTTGGTCCTTATAAGAATAGATTAATGAATACGAATGCTAATTACTGAGTGTGATAAAGAGAGCTTGGTGAAGACTGGTGGCATGGGGCTGGGCTTTGAGAACTTTGACCTGGGATGGTCAGGATGATTGATGTAAAGGGATGAATTAATCACTGTTGAATACAATGGCAAACAATCCTTTACACAGGATCACTGGATGGATGTCCAGACATAGTTACACTGCATTTATTGAATATTTTCTACTTAATGTGTATTTATCCCTAGTCATGGTTCCACTTAAAACCTGACAAACTTCATATCAGCATTTGGATCGAGAAGATGTATAAAAGGATTCTCACACTTTTGAAAAGCAACAGATGTTCACCTGACATCAGGGGGTTGCGTTAATTTGTTTTCATGATCTGCTTGAGTGTGCTGACCATTGGTTCTCTCATTTAAAGTTCATGGGAGAGGTGACTCTTCCAGTGTTTATCTGTAGGTGCAAAATCATCAGGACAATATCAGTGTGGCGCAACCACTGAACACTGAGGTGACAGACAGCTGTTACTGTGATGGCATTAATTATATCCAACGATTCCAGTCTGGGGACGATTTGGTTTTTATGAAGAGCCGGACAAAGCTTATTAAATCTGTTCGGGGGTAAGCAAAAATCCCTGGGAGGAAATCCACAAAATGAAGCAATTTTCCATGGCTGAGTTGACGTCTATTTTATCAGCTGTGAAGTGCTTTTCTATGAACTGTGCAGTAGGATTAACTTTATTAACGTCTTTGCACAGCTGTATTACAAGTTTATTTTTAGTTTTTAAATTATTTTAATATTGCGAACATATATCCTAAAAACTGCTATAACCACCTGCTGTTTTTTCCCAGGACTCAAGGGAGGCAACCTGTGGCTTAATACTAAGCTGAAAGTGTACGTCCTCCTGTGATACACATCTGCGCTTAGCTGGATCGACCTCTCTGGCCAAAGGCTGATACACCTCGCCCCGGGAGAGAGTCTGGGAAAAAGTCTTTGCAGCCTTACACATCAATGCTCGCCTTACACTTTCTCCATCAGACCAAGCGATCAAGCCTTGCATCAGACTTCTCTCGCGTCCCTGACTAAGGGCTCCCTGCTCTGTTTACTTTCCTGTGGCTGCTGTTGCCGTGGCGATGGTGACGAGAAATCTTTATGTAAATAGCAAGTAAGGCAGGGAGCTGGAAACGGAGGGGATATTAAGAGTCAGCACTCACTGAGTCATCTTGGCCTGCTCTCATGTGTCTATAATTGGGCCTGTCTGATGTCTGTGTGGTGCACGAGTAATAGCTGTCACACATTTACGTGCTGCCTAATTCAATCTTCCCCTAGGTTCTGTAATTTTTTTTTTCCTTGGGGGAAATTATTATTGTGAATCCTGGTTGTCAGCAAAGTAAAAAAAAAATCTTTTTGAGTCTTTTTTGAGTCTTTTTAAGTAGTTGGAAGCTGCTGATTCTTAGTTTCAGTCAGAGGGTAAACACAGCCACTTGCTCTTTAGACTTTCAGAACATAGCACAGCCCTTTTCCAGGGACTGTGTAGCTTAATGCACGGGAAAGGCTGCTGATAGATGATCCTAATTCCTTTTGGGAAACAAAGCCACATAGCTCTTTAGCCAGAGCATAAACATGCTATTCCCCATGGTCTCTAGAGGAACTGAGAGTACTTTTATGGTCCTGTGCTAATGGGGTGATCTAAGGAGTACAGCAAGAGCCATTTATAAGATGCTGGCAGTATGGGAGAATTTGATTACCACATTGTTAGAGGGTTTTCAAACGCTTTTTCCTCCCATTGGCAGAGCTATTAATACACCAGACTGTACCAGCGGCTGCTTGCTGAAACAGCGTGCAGACTATTGTCTGAGATAAAGAATAACAGGAATCATCTGAATGGAAAAAATGCATGCTGCTTATGTTGTTTTGTTTTGTATGTCACATGTAACAGATGGGCCCAAGTGGAAAACGGACAGAGAACATCAACAACAACACATCACTTATTAAACAGGGGGACAAATTCTATACAACACACTAAACATGATGTAGACCTGTTGAATTTTCCACTTTTGAGGACAACATGTACGCATCATGCATGTCCTTTTTAAGGGACATTGTGTCTGACCTCACGGCTGTAATTATTGGATATGTTAATGTATACATAATGGATACATCTTCGAGAGAAACGATGGCATGTATCCACTTCCTGACTGTAGATTGTGACTACAGGTGGCACTAAACCAAACAAGAACAAACCCAATGTCCCATTTACATTTGGACTGCCGCAATAAGTACGCATATCAAATCTGCTGAGTCACCCAAAACACCTCAAGTAGATCATGAAGGATTCTTTTTCTGGTAGTTTCTGGGATCTCATCTGTATCTGTGTGTGTGTTGAGGAGACAGTTAGACTAAACAATGTTCTGTATAATGAGGTTTCTATTTTGGTAGCCAGATAATGAGTTAAGGACACATACACATTGCTTTAACGCGGTCGGTGGAGCGAGACTTTTAGTGCTTTCTGTATAAATGTAGCATTAACGCAGAAGTTTGGGACTCGCGTTACAGTTTAGCTCATGAAGTTTAGCTCATGCATACCTTTACTTACATAAGCACAGAACAGCCTGTTTTCAGCCTGGAGGATTCAGACAGGAGGAATCCAAGATGGTAAACAGCCATGCTAGGATCTGTCTCAGACCCAAAACAACATCCACTTTTATCAGTTAAGAAACTGAACTTTGACTATATTTGGTAGTCTGACTGTAAAAAACTATATAAAGGTCGGTGGACAGTTAATCCAACAGCTGTAAATATAAGAATACAAACGTGAAGTGATATTTAGTTAATTACTCAGTCTACTAATATAGTATTATAATAATCATGACATTGCGTAATTAAATATCAAGAACGTCTCCCAGGATTTATGCTGGATAACAGTGAGTATTAGTATATCTGCTTTTTCAAGCCTGCTGCCCTATCTTTATGCTGTGTTTGATAATTGAAGGTTAAAGCTACTGAGTGCTGAGGTGTTAAACACCTTCCAGTAATACTGATAAAAAGCATGTATTTCTTCACCATCACCACCTACACACATGACCCAGTGGTGAAAAAAATCCTCACACATCCCGGGGCGGCTAAAACCGAGATGGAATAAAAAAATAAGGATTTAAAGAAAATAACAGCATCAACAAAGAGTCATCGTTAAGCTTCAAGCTTTATTTTAAATCTGCACTGTTCACAAGCTGGTTATAAACAAAAGTCATTTGCTGCAAGGCTTGTTTGGATGTCAACACGGCTGAATGGATAAAAAGGCTAAGTGACCTGCTGAGTTGTCTGATTAATGGTGGTAGGGTCACGGAGTAGTCCAGCGCACTGCAATGCCATATGGAGCAAATCACATGGTCAGGTGTCTTAAACTACGGCTAGCAATTATCAGTGTCAGCAGGGTCTGCTCTGGCCGAGTGGACGCCACGCTGGCTCATAAACACATGTGCAGGCCCTTTGGCGCTAATAGAGTCTGGTGTGTTCACTCATCTGTGTAAGCGGCCCTTTAGCACAGCTTGTCTCGTTCTAATTCAAGTGCTTGTGTTGGCTATTTATGCCAGGAGCCATGTTATGTTTTACACAGATCGAAGAAGACATCACATCTCACTTTTTTTTTTTTTGTCGCTTCATTCGCTTGAACGCTTCATGAGTTTGTTCAACAGCCTATAAAGGTTACAAATGAGTACACGGGTAGTGTGTGATGTCATGTTCAGTATTGCACCTCGCATTCCACAGATTTCACATCTGATTTGACTGATCTGAGAGCTCAATCTGAGTCATACGGCATTAAGCACACCTGACTTGTATGATTTGTTAGTATGGGGCGCACAGCCACTGTTGTCACTGACAACCGCTTGACAACTGTTTGTACACAGCAGTACATTAAGCAATGAGGCCACATGCACTGAGGCAACACTGCTTCCTGATCACAGAACCACTGGTGCAAAACACTTTCTGTTTCTCCTAAACGCAAGCTTTTGGAAGAAAGAAGGAATTTGGTTTGTTCAATAGACTGGTGGGAAATAAAAAAATGTGGGACTTCCCAGCGAACAATGAGGATCACATGAACAGTTTGATCGGCACGTTATAAAAGGGTGCATTTTTAGCATTAAGAGGATTGTTGAACACTGTACATATAGACGATTTTAAATTATTGTAGTACAAGGCCCAGTGAAATCAAGACCTAAAGACACACACGTACATATAATCTACTCTATATACTGTACACCTCAGCGGTCAAATCAGCTGTTGCTCTGATCTATTGCAGAGATAATAGTGATCATACAACATGAACGGATTTAAGCACATAATTCTTGCTTTATTACATTATACTCAGTATCAGAGATGGGTCAAATCCATCATTAGAGTCATCTTAATTACAGTGCATATGTTATGTACTAATACCCGTCCGATCCCAAGTTCATTTGTTTTTTAAAATGCTACAGGCTTGCTGCAAATGTCATTTCATATTGATTCTAAGAAGCACTTCGGGTGTTCCCCCAATGCCTGCATAAAATGTGCCACAGAAGTTTGGCTTTGTGGGCAGGTATGACAACCTCTTTTTCACCCCACGTGTGATGTTCTGCTAGCACGCAAGGAAAGGATTAACATGCTCATGTTTCGTATGGCGCTCAACTCTTTGCGTAGGGCGTAATCACACACTATTGGCGCCTGACTCTTGCAAAAGCCCAGAAAACAAACAAACAAGCTAACAAACAAGCAAACGATCAATCAAACAAACATCATCCCAGAAGGCTGATGCAGCGGCCAATAGCAATTTACTGGGTAAAATTAGAGACAGCTCTTAAAAGACAGATCTTAGCATCCAGGTCACCACCGGTTAAAAAAAAATCCCCTTCGTTTTGTTCTATAGTTACTGGCTGGATAACTCAAAACCTGCCAAGCATGACCTAAAGAGCAGCAGAGATATTGAAAAACTACACACGCTCCATTTCAGGTCAAGGGGACACTTCTGTACATGAACCCTCATTTAAATTCATTCCACGGCCTCCATAAAGCTAATATTACAAAGTCACCCAGGAATAATGGCAGCTGATCTTTGGCTGAGCCTGGCATGAACAAGAAAGCGTCAATGACACGAAGAGGACTGATGTTTAAAAATGATCACAGAGTACTGAGTCTGGATTAAAGCAGATTACATTTGGATACCATTTAGAGTTGTTTGCCATTAATCTGCCTGAAGGCCTGAACAGCATGTGAGACATGTGAAGCGAAAGGGATTTTCCAACCAAATAGTAAAAGTGAAAGCTTACAGTCATGTTCAGTGTAGTAAAACATGCTGTACTGTATTGTTAAAACTTCCCTGAAGTGTCACTAGGTGATTTTATTTAACATAGCAAACTAATCCCTTTTAAACATATAACATGTTTTGTATATAACAATCACACAATTTATATTCTGTAGCCTGAAACTACATCTAACATTCTTTCTCAGTCTTATAATAGTATCAGAAAAAAATACGATGCAGAAATTTGCATCATTGCATCAGTTTTGTTGCATGACTATGCATCATATCTTCTGAGGTGTTATTCTGGATTCATTTATGCTGTAGGTGGATTGCAAAGTCCACTTCCTGTGGACAAAGCAGTGACTAAGACATCCTTTTCTACCCAACCCACTTCGAGTTGATGTATTCTGACACTACTGTATACAGTGTGGTGTGTAGGAGGACATTTCTATAAACAGCTGTATGCTGTGAGAGGCACATGGCGTCATGTGACATGGTTGTGTAGGGTAGGCTTCGGTTTGTCATCAGAGCTTCTTCGCATCCCCCAAACACCCCTAACAAGTCATCAATGATTCCACGCGGTTAGGACGTCAGTAACTGTGCACCGTTTAAACAGTCATCTTGAGGAGGTAATCGGTGCCTCCATTTCTTCTACTAACATCCATCCTGATTGGTTATTAGTGCTTCCAGCCCATCTCCTTATGGTCATTCCATGGAGATTAGGGTTTTCATGCAGGCTCCTACACGCATTCAGATGAGGTCATCAGTGCAATTACGCAATCCTGTTCACACCCATCCTGCTGTGGTTCTTTCAGTGGAAATATAGGGTGTGGGGATAGAGGTGCATTTTTAGTGAACAGTGTACTTTGAGAGAGATCTGAGCAGAGAGTTTAGCTGAGCAGGTTACTCTGTGGAAAGAACAACAGCCTAGATGAACGTTGTACTTTGGGAATGATCTCCAGTCTAGATGAACCATGTTCTTTAGAAAAGATATCCTGTCTAGATGAACAGTGTGTTTTGGGAAATATTTTCACTCTAGATATACAGTGTACTTTGGAGTGGTTGGTGTGGTATAATGGTAACATCATTGGTTCCCATGAGATAGAACTGGGTTCGATTCCAGGTCTGGGCAATCAGTCTGTGCTATACCAATAAGGGTACATAGTGTAAGACCCCTAACACTACGTTGGCCTACCTGCAATACCAGAAACCTTGTAAGTCCCTCTGGATAAGAACGCATGCCAAATGCCATAAATGTAATTGAGAGGTATCTCCAGTCTAGATGAACAGTGTTCTTCAGTCTCGATTAACAGTGTTCTTTGAGAGCTATCGCCAGTCTTGATGAAGTGTGTACATTTGAGAAACATCTCCAGTCTAGATGAATAATGTCCTTTGGAGTAAGAACTCCAGTCTGGATGAAAAGTGCACTTTGGAAGAGACTTCTAGTAAACTGTATACAGCACTTTAGGAAACGGTCTACAGTCTAGTTAAATTAGTGTACTTTGGGGAAGTCAATGAGTCATAGCTGGCAAAAAAGCCAACCATGATGCAAACCTTCATTTAATGCATCGACTATTGACTGTAAGTTAAGAATATACAACAAAATCCACAGGGTTGTATATAGGTAACTTTCCAGACATACATTGATGTCCATCATTTTACATTTTATCAGTGGATCCTGAGATTCCAGGGAGTATGTGATGTGCACATAAGAAATCTGCTATTTTATTATTATTATTATTATTATTATTATTATTATTATTTATAATAATAGAAAGAGATCACAATTGCTTACTGTTAACATCCTGCAATATATTATAGTTATTATTTAGCTATTGTAGCTGTGGTCATTTATGTTTTTCAAATTATTGTACCATTGTAACATAATAAGTTTCATTTGCAGAGTTTAAACAAACAAAAAAATAAATAACTAAACAAAATATAATAAAAAATAGAAAAAAGCACAAATAAAATCAAGCTGCAATTGCAAATTAATCAAAAATCTGCTATGCTGCAAAAGGTTTAATATCATCTGCTTTCTATGTTAATTATAAAATATTGCTGTACACCACTGATTTTCTGCAGGAATGTCTTCAAATGTTCAGGTGTCTTTAAAACATGTGTCTTGATTGAAGTCAGTATCAGTGGTGCTATATGCATGATGCCTATGTCTATCAGTTGGTTGCTGTTGGTGTGGTCATATCTAAACAATGTTCTCTCACCGTTACCTTGGTGATAGTCTGTAGCTATAAACAGAGAGAGGAGGAAGTGGAGGAGGAAGTGGCTAAGCACAGATGACGCAGACAGTCTCGGCTCTTGTGTAGAACTACACGCTATGTGTGTACACGTGTTTTCCAGGTGCTGCAGTGTTTGTATTCCTAGAACATTAAATTTCATTTCGTGCACGAGTCCCATGTGTATAAAAAATACATTTTCTTACAATTTATACATCTGAATGCAAAATGTTTTGTTTGCCATGCCCTGGGTTTCACTCCTTGACAGCCACATGTTTCCAAAATGATCCAAGCACGCATGGAAAGTTTCCGTACCAAACACACACTCCTCAGTGAGTTAAACGTTCTCCCTCCTTCCTAAAGCCAGTTTCCTGTGTCAAAACGACCACATCACACCCAAATACTGGGGGAAACGTTTACTAAAGCCTCCTCTCATGCAACCACTGGTTGCCTCAGGAAGAAAAGACAAGCTGATTGGCTTCTTAGAATGTCATACCACTTCTACCCACACCCATTTTCAGAGTCAGACCCACACATAAGAGTATTATGTCATGCCGCTTTGTTATTTTGGGTAGGGTGATGGAGCACACAGTGAAATCATTCACATTCACACCTACTTTCAATGGCTCATTTCATACATCCAGGGCTGTAATAGTGAGGCTAAATAAATAGCTATGGTTGTAATGTAGCTAAATTTGAACACTGTTTAAACCAATTTGACATTTTTTAACTATGGCTCACTCGCCAATGAAACCCACCCAAATAATGGTGGAAAAAAAGCACAATGTAAAACATTCTCAAGCAAGCCAGAAGTTGTTTTTTTTAACAGATATAGACAGATGGTGCGATCATGACTGTAAAAAGGTGGTGAAAAAAGATAAAATCAACTTTTTTTAAAACATCTTGTATTTAGATAGAAAAATAAAAATAATATGTGGAATGTCTAATTAAAATAAAAAAAGACAAAACCTGCACGAGTGTGCTACATATGTACAAGCACATTACCTCAGCCATAGCTGGTGCTCTATAAGTGCACATAAACATCTAGACAAGCCAAAACCAGCTAGATCTGGTTTTTCCTGGTCCCTTCCTGTCTGCCTTTGCCGAGCGAAACTGAAATCTGCGACCGGCCTCTTCTGAGTCAGAGCTGGGTTACCAAGGCTTTTGTTTCTCAATGAGAAAAACATGCATGCCTCAGTGTGTCTGGATTTGTAGTTGAGGGAATCCCTTATTATGGAAAAACACACATCATGTCTTACTCTTTCGTTGTGCACTTGGCTCCTTTCCAACTTGCTCTGCCCAATAAACTCCACCCGTGCTTAATATATCTCCTTCTGTGGTATATTCACACATAAACACAAGTCATACTTAGAAGAGGGAAATATAAAAATGCTCCAATAAAGTAATTCTGCTGTAGGGGGAAAACAAACCATTTGCATTTTACAAAGGTACTTTTTCAGACAAGGAAAAAAAAAAAAAGGATTTGCTAGTTAATGTGTAACAATGCCAGCTGGACTTAAAGTGAAAAGAAAGATTAGGAGTATTTCTGAGAACACAGTTAAAGTTATAGCTGACAATCCTATTACACCATGAGGGCTTGGGATGCACTATAGAGCCAAGATAAAAGACAGGAGCTCCAGGAAGTGCAGGTAATGTTTGTTATTCAGAGATGGACTCTGAATAAGCGGAGCTTTCTAAATGATCCAAGGCAGACTTGATTCCACTGAAGTTCCTCTATTTACTGACAAACCTGCATAGATTATTGTACAAAATACAGACGGAATCCTTAGAAGTATGCATATGAATGCACGTAAGCCCTGTTGTCATGTAGTTAATCTGTCAACAGGACAGTGTTGCAATATATGACTGAATAGTTCCTTATAAAAAAGAGGCACGTTAGACATTTGAAGCACTCCAGAATGTGACCATGCATTAAAACTATTTAGAAACACTTTGGTTAATCAGTGAGAACTTGGCACAGAACATCGCATCTCGTCTGAATGCACATTTTACCCCCCTCCTCCCCACCCTCTTTCTGTCCTAAACACTTGAGCCACATAAAACCACGTGACACCCATCTTCAACCGAACACACCCAACCATGAATGAATGTCCTGTTTTTCACATGCCTGTAAATCAGAAACCGGGTTCCAGCTAAAATTAGCCTCCTAAACCCAAACAGTTAGGAAGTCAAAAATAGTAGTACCTATTTAAATGCCAGCGGATTTTCCTCTTTAGTGATGGTCCACATATAGCCTTAATAGTGTAATTGCTGTAAATCTCAAATGTGTGCCAGTAAAGATGTGTTAAAGTGGTGCTGCATGTAAGCACAGTTGTGTCATTTTCATTCAGGTCATTGAGGTAAACTGCTCAGTGCCAAACAAACAAGCGAGCGAGCACATAAACACGCAAAAAAGCAACAAAATACACAGCGACTCGAAATAAATTAATAAAATTATGTTACTGTTTTCATTTTTTATTAATTCATAAATAAATGAAACACATTTTACTTCTGTCTATAAAGAAATACAAATTTAACTGATATGTCTATAACTCACTAAATTATTAACTAATGTAAATAATTACATAAAAGCTATATAATTATTATTATTATTATTATTATTATTATTATTATTACTATTACTACTACTACTACTATTATTATTATTATTATTATTATTATT
>JAOVVF010000036.1:15845779-15864515 GCA_028565595.1 Duopalatinus emarginatus | reverse complement strand
AAGTACTTTTAGCATAACATGTGTTTGCCATTTTAATTGTAACATTTCACTTTAAAGCCTTATTCATTTACATAGATAAAAAAATGTGATTAATTGCGATTAACTATAAGAAATTATGCGATTAATCGCGATTAAAAATTTTAATTGTTTGACAGCCCTAGTTTCCATACTTTTCAGGCATGTATAAGACACCGATTTAAGGTTGGATTTATGGCATCAGATTATTTATTGTTAACAAATGTCTTTAGGAGGATAATTAGAAATTTTTGTGCAAGTAAGTGAAACAGCATGGTTGTAGGAAATACACACACAATACTATAAAGTAGCCCAGACTATATAAAAACATTAATTAGTATCAGGTTATCACACGGACTAACGCTTTATCTTTACTTATATTTAGGCTGATATTTTCACTATTATCTATATATACATATATAGATCATCCCGTATCCCCAAAATACCTTTCAGGGAAGAACAAAATGTACTAGTAGATAAACTAAACATATGTCGTACAAAGTACAAATTAGAAAAAATGATAAATTAAAGCAGTGTTAGTTTACTATTTTTGTTACATTTTTATTCAGTGGTTTGTTAAAACAGCATTGAAAAACATAAGCATGTGCAGCAGTTTGCCATTATTCTTATTATGCCATCTGTGAGACTTGCATTATTCAACCTTAATAGTATTGTTGAGCTGTTGAAAGATATAAGGTTTTAGTCCTTCCATCTAAAAACCACCTGTCACTGAATATAGCTAGCAAAAGCTGAATATTTATTGTGTGGTCTCATCAGTAATCAATTCACACCCTAGCCATTGGTTTACCATTAAACCCTCAAATTTGTACTCATTGTGGTCACTCCTTCATTGACCCTGCCGTCACAGGAATTTACTCGGAAATCCGGCGTGACTAACAAGTTGCGCTTTTTATGAATGAACATCAAGCATATCTGCTTCCTATTTTTTCTCTGATGTATGCCATTGTTTATTTACCTAAAGCAGCCAAAGGGTGTGTGTGTCTTTGTGGAGATAAGCAGGCATCAGCAGGGGACAGATCGGCCGGAGTGCATTAATGTGCGCGAGGTGGCCAGGATCATCCATTTTTCATTAGGCCAGCTTCATGAGTGACATTTTCAAGTTGGAAATTTGAGACATCTTTGTGGACTGACATTTCATTTCCAGCTCCTCAGTTCATGTAGAAGCCCCTAGTCTCTGAAAAAAAAAGCTCCACAATGCATTGTTTCAGGAGAACTTCCCTTTGTGCCAATCTTATTCAGGGATAGTATTATTTGACATTGCCTTGGGCACTGCATATTCAAGTAAATCATTCTCGGACTGACTTTATAAGTTTCTAACAAGTGACACAAGACATGAATAGTTGAGAAATCTGATTGGAATGAGTATGTGAAATATTAAAAGTAACATTGTTTCTTTTATTTTTTATTTTTTTTTAAACTAGGACACCGGACGCAAAATTAGGCAATGTGTCCTAAAAAACCTGGAATGGGTGGAGAAGAAACTATGGCTATTTTCGATGTTGAATGGAAATGGCTGAGGAGCAACTCAGTGTATGTAGGACTGGATTGAATACTGAGTGCACTCTTGTGCACAGCATTTCTAAACATGTGTAACAGTGTGTGCTGCGAGGACATTACTTAAATAGTGGTTTTACAGCTGCCTCTTACACCTAATGGACTCTCACAATATTTATTTCTTGGCTTTCCTGAGGTTTGCCCACAGATACGTGTGCACCAGCACTAGACTGGAGGAAGAAAATGAAGTAATCAATAGACACAAATAAGAGGAATCTTCTGGAGAGAACTTCATCATTCTTTGTATTAGCCTGGCTCAGCTGTGGATGCCCTGTATTGACATGCTTAACTTTCACATATTGGCTCTAATCTATGGACTTCAGAGAGAACTGAGTACTCTCTCTATCAGTGTTAGTAAGGTGTTCTCTGTAAAAAGGCCTTATCTTAATCTTCCCGAAGAGCCACTACAATGTTACACACGCCACATAAATATAACATAGTGAGTCGTCAATACCAGGCTTTTATGAGGGCTTTGGCTGCTTGTTTATATCCGCATCCAGCTAATGTTGGGTTTGTGCTATTATAGGAGAATTATACAGCTTTACTGATCAATAACAGACGATCATCCAGTTACAGACCAGGGAAATATTGTAAAGCCATCATGCAGTAGAAAACAATGGGATACAATATGTAAGTAAAAGTTTAAATCACTTTTAAATTATAGTATTAAATGTTTAATTATAATGTACTGCATTCCACAGTGTACCTCATAAAAAAATAGCATATCAAATGGAAATAAAGTGGATATAAAAAAAGTTTTACACACCTTTTTTGAGATATAAATTAATACAATTAAGATAATAACAATAACAACAACAACAATAATAAATTATTATTATTATTATTATTATTATTATTATTATTATTATTATTATTATTATGTTGTTGTTGTTGTTGTTGTTGCTGTTGAATGTTTTTCCCTATCATTAGCTAATAATAATAAGGCTATATAATAGCAGAGTAAAGTACCGAGTACAGAGTAATATCAGCTACCTAGTTAGTTAGTTACTGTAAATGTTTTACATTGCATTTACATTGATGTACGTATCCATGACTAGAATTTCACATACATATAATAACAACACCAACAGTAATAATATAATATAGACAGTACAATGCATCATAAGCAATTCATTCTAAATTCATCAAACCATTCATTCTGTATCTAAGCCGCTTATCCTACTACTGGGTCATGCAAACTTCATGTTGAAAGAAACCTTGTCACACAGCTGGGAAATCAAACCCAGGCCCTTCTCGATGTGTGGTGAAAGCACAACCCACTGCACTCATGTGCAACCACTGAATACTATTTTAAGAGATTTTAATCACTCCAGTGTCATGTCTATATTATCTCAGGAATTATGTTAAATTAATTTTATACCCTCCTGAGCTGACAGGCAAGAAAACACCTCCCGCCTACCTACCTGTATATTTGCAATCTAATGACATTAATGGTGCTTTATTTAGTGTCAAGTATATGAAAGGCAACACATAATCACTTCGATCATCTAGATCATCCACATCAGTCTCTCTGGTCTTATTTTTGGAGGTAAATGTCAGTCATGCATTAGAACATGAGTCTCGGTGTCATCTCTTCACCCGGCTGATCACTGTTCACTCCTACTCTGGTGCTGAAATAATCACTGCTTAATTCAGTGAGTTCTGTATTGCCAGATAAATTTCCCATTAAAAAAACAAAACAAAACAAAAAACAAAACGTTACAGAGTGTCTAAGCTCCCTTCTCTCGAGTTATGATGATATAATGCCGCAGGTGCATTCTAACAGCTGTATCTGATTACAAAGCTGAACTGCAAACTGAATTGGTTATGCATTTGTTCGTTTCCATATGGAACCTCTGGGCCACCAATTTTATCTAAGAAAGACCTTCACTGTGTGAATAAATCACACTTAACAACAAAGATTCTTTATACAGACTAGGTGTTTATACCAGCGTGTTTGTTGAACTGATCCGCAAACATACATAACATCTTTCCATACTGTTTAATGAAATATGTTGATGATTTCTGAAAAAAGAAGATTTTATCTGATGGGTTTTCTCAGACTGATGCACACCAGACTAATATAACACCAGACGTAATTAATAAATAATTTGTAAATTTACTCAATTAAAAAGTGCTGGAAAAAACAGTGTTGCCTGCATATTTACTTGTTTATATTTGTAACAATGATATTAATAATAAAGAAGGAAAGAAAGATAAAAAATAAATTAATAACAAGCAATATCGAAACATGTAACAGTGTGAAATTTATTATTAAATAGCAGCACAACATGATCATCTTTTACTTAGTTATAATTGGTGCACTCTCAAAAGAATGTAGGATATTATTGCTAATCATGATCACTATTGCTAACTAGTTAATAAATATAACTGTAGGTGGTTGTTATTACTGGATAGCGTTAGCTAATTGCTAGTTAATTAACTGTTTCTACTGATGTTTCAATTTGTACTGATCATGTTTATGATATTGTTCGGCGTTCTGGATAATATAAACCTCAGGAGTAAAGTAATGCAAATAACAATACAGAGCAAAATGGACCTCCTGCCATGTGTGGTGGCCTGGAAAGTTTCACATGGTGACATTTTCTGCTATATGAAATTCTGCTTAGAAACATAAAGTGTTTCAATCAAATAAAAATAGAGGATTTAAAGATTCAATTTCAATTCCCCTAAAAGAAAGAAACACATTAATATTCTAAAGCAAACTGTATGCAATTGATATTACATTCATATGTAATAAATAGGACATGCAAATTACAATAATGACCATGAAAACTACATCTTTAGACGTCTAGCAGCCTTTATACATAGCCCAGAGCTTAATTTGTCAGATGTTAATTCATTAATTAATCAGTAGCTCATGCATCCAGTAGAAATTTATATATTTCTTCTTCATATATTTATTCACAAAGATAAATTGAAGACAGTGTTCCTGAATGTAGGTTGCTAATGAACCAGCATGACATTGCATTGCCCTTATGGTTACTTTGATGATAATTATTCACAAACATTTCTCTAACTATCAGACAAAACGCTAGCGGACCTCATACTAATGATCGACTAAGAGCACTGCACCACCCTAAAGATCACATTGCTCCATATGCTTGAAATTGCTTTTGACTACTTCAGGGGGGAATTGAAAACTTGCAGCGATGTTGCATCATGCCTGACTGATGAGCTGGGCAAGTCTAGTGTCTACACGTAACACAGATCCCCCGACTTCAGGAAGTAAATTCGGGCAATGGTGGCTACTCATGGTTAAATGATCAGTAAAGAAAACCCGGGAAGAGTTTGTATAGATGCTACACAGATTCTACTGTATTAGTTGCAGCAGTTAGTAACAGTACAGATGAACTGGGGTTCTCAGTGGACTTTTCTCAGCCATTTGAGACATTTTAAGGGCTTAAAATCTGCATAAGAACCAAATCATGACCAGCATCAAAACAATACCAGAATTGGTTAAATATTAATAATAATAATAGTACAAAATAAATACATAATCAATCAATCTACTACTACTACTTCCATAATCTATAAATAAAATGTATATGCATACAATGCATACATTATAAATAATAGTTGATAAAACCTCCTGTAACTGAGTGCTTATAAATAATTTTATAAGCTAGAATTCTGAAATCTAGGTGATAGGAAGGATACAAAGCAGGCATTTTACACATAGATGCTATTCTCCTACTTGTTCTGAATGTGTAATTGAATATGTGAAGGTGTCAGTTTAGTGGGTACATCATATCCTTCACCAACGTATGAGTTAGCTGTGACTATGTGACTCTCATCAGACAACATCTCCATCCATAACCATGGAGTTTAGTCAGCTCTATACACAGAATTGATAATGTAGATGGAGAATATTCTATTCTATTCTAAAAAAAAAAAAAAAAAAAAGTTCAGAATTTGTTTGGCCAGACCGCAGACCTCGCCTTGTCACCTTGCACAAGGTGCAGAGAGTAGGATTGGGTGAGTAAAAATGAGAAGTGACAGGATATTGATTTGCTTATCGCCACACTGCAGACACAACGGGGTGGAGGGAGTGTGGGGGGCTGCTTATCAGACCTCTGCATCTGATAGAGAGAACGAAAGTGAGCGAGAAGGAGAGAGAGAGGGGAGAAAAACAGATTTGTTAGCTGATTGGTTTGCTTCATTTGGGGCCTCACTTGCTTGCAGTGTGTAGTCCTGACAGCCATGCACTTTGGCAGTAAAGGTAAAGGAGCTTTCTGATGTGACAGGATTATTCGCCTATATACAGTAATTGACAAAGAAAGAAAAAAAAGTGGCTGCTATCTCTAAATAGGATTTTCCAATTCTGCCTGCAATTAGGTGACTTTTATAAATTTAACACGGAATGTTCAAGGAGAAAAGATCGTCTGCGTATAAAAATGTGTCAGAAATAGGGGCAAGACAATTTTAGCACGGGTGTGTGTGAGAGACAGTTCAGTGAGCTAGATCACTTGTAGTTCATTTAGGTCAAGTCCAATACAAAGCAGTCAGAAGGGGCTCATTTACATAAAATGGATTCATTCTTTCTTTACTTTGATCAAAGACCCTTGGCATAACAATGAGAGTTAGAAAATAGAGTCGGCTGACGCTTCAGGTGTTTTCTCTAATCACGCTGAAATGGAAAATGTATTAGATCAATATCAAGCCGGTTGGTGGGCTGCTGTAGTTATTACTCTGCATGTTCCTTTCTCGAATTCTCCCAAACAAGCCATATATAAGCAATGTTAAGAACATGTTACTGCACAGTCAGACTCTCCACAGGTGTTTGGCAGGGTGGGGATGGCATCCATTATGGATGACATGCTTTTTAAAAATGCAGTGTGTAGCAGCACCAGCATGTGACTGGTGGACACCAGGAACTCATTACCCAGTCCTTTCACCCACGGGCTTCCTGGGCTCGTCACGTTCATTTTCTCTTCCCATTTGTTGGATAACAAATAGTAGTTCAGTGCCCAGATGGGGATCGCTCCCGTTTTAATAAAAACCTTTCCTCCATAAGACACGACTCCTCTTGGAAGAAACTGCTGGTTAGGTTGTGATAGATCGCAGCATTGGTATGCTAGCACTCTTTTCTAGCACTAGTCAAAATGAAGTAGAAATTTTGGGACATGAGATGCAGCACGCCTCCATCTTTGTGCTGTCAGGTGATTAACTGACAGAGGTTGCCTATTCTGTTAGGATCATTATGATGAAGGTGCATGCATTAGCTATTTCTTTTGGCTTTAGAGATTATGACAAGAAAAAAAAAGAATTTTCATGCAATAATTTTAAAAAACACTACTACTACTACTACTACTACTAATAATAATAATACTACTACTACTAATAATAAGGTTTATTGATGTTAATATTCATGTATTATTTTGTTGCAAATGCTTATTAACCCCCCTCTCAAAAATAAATACACAAATAAATAAATAAATAAATAAATAAATAAACCATGAACTCATCAAGCATATTCTTATTTTTAGGAATATGTGTTTTTTTAAACCAATCAAACCAATTTTTTTTTTATTATTTTTTTACAAAAAACATTTCATTATAAGCTTTATTTTCGTGCTTCACTTTGTGTTTCCCTAAATAAGCTTCCTAAAATGTATCAACAATTTCACTTTTGAAATCCACACTTGGCTTTCTTGTCTGCTAGTGTAAATTGTATTGCCACTTTTCTTCTAGAAACCCAGTTCATGGCAAAAAAGAGCCACTGAATGACAAAACGTGATGCATGATATTATTTACCAAAATGTCAGAGTTGCCTGTAAGCACTTTAGACCTTGAAAAATACCTGGATTAGACACTGCTGAATGCCCATGTTCCACACACTGCAAGCCACTGGTCATCTAACACAGCAGATTGTTCAATCTTTGCAGGTGAAAAGGGGAGAAAATTCTTTGTAGTGCTTATAGCAACAAAAGTCCAACTCATAGCTGCAAAGTTCATTTTGGTACAAGATTAGTCTTCAATATATGTGTCATTGAGGCAATAGAGTTGTCAGGCTATTAAAAAAAAATTATCCCCTAATGATTCTGTTAATAGAAAGATCCCTAGGACACAGGGGAGGTAGAGGGAGGGAAAAAGAGGGCTGATTAAACCATTTTCATTTACTTAACTTCCAGCAAATATTTCAATTAGAGCATCTCCGGGCAGAGAAGAAGTAATGTAGGGTTCAAACTGAAGATGGGAGAAAATGAGCCCCTGAAAAAGAGGAAATGAAGAATCCCACACACACGACAAGTCTTTTTCACAAGGTTTATCTCTGCCACTTCCACTCTCAGTGGTGTCACTCAATTTAATACGGAGACCCTTTTATCACAGCCCCATTTGCTCCGATCCACAGTGAAGCCGCTCGACAACAGACATGCAGTCCGCATGAAGCTTGAGAAGCTTCCTGAATGGGGACTTCACTAAAATCTACCCTCCCAGTAAAAAAATGAGACTTCCTGTGCCCCCCTCCCACTGCCTGTCCCCATTACCATAAACCCACTCGCTCATGAGAACCATTAATGCAAAGTCTTATTAAAAACCTATCAATACACACACTGCCATTGCGCTAATGGGCAGGAATTCCTCTCCGTTAAGTCCGGACTTGCGGTTCCACTCTGGGCTAATGAGAGCCATCCCTCAGCATCTCTTTGGGCTAAATCACCTTTATTTGTATCTGCCTCCTCATGCTGTCTGCAATTTATGGAAGTGTGCACTATGGGGGACACATTAGTACTGGCCTAGAGGGCCGCGCGTACAGGGTGATTCAGCGCCGTGCCGGCCCCATGGCGAGTTGTTAATTGTTCTTTTCTGTGAACCTGGTAATAAAAAGTAGAGGAGGGGTTGCCAATGTTGCTGCTGATGAAGCACTGCTTTGTCTACGTTTATTTTTAATGCAGAGTCAAAGGGAGGATGCTTTCCAGTTCATGCCCTGCAGGAGTTTGCGCCAATAGCTCAGAACAGGAACTGTATATTGCTCTATCAATCTGAGCATTTTACAGCTCCTGCCTCTCTAGCTGTGAAAAATGTGGGAGTGTATTTACACTGGCATTTACAGTTTGAGGCAGGTGTAAAGCCTAGACTCTAGAAGCTCTGTCACATGTCAGGTTGGAAAGATGCTTTCCATATCACCCTTATGATACAGCCAGACTGCTTTCATGGTTAGAAATTTGTGGTTTATAGCAGGTGCATGTCTTTATATTGAAATTACATCTTTTATAATAGCCAAGCAATCAGAATAGATAATAGATAGTAGCTTGTCAGTGATTACTAGTCAATCTATGTTTGATGTCATTTCATTGGTAGTTCATAACCAAGACATTATGGTTTCTAGATAAGCCCAAGCGTTTGGCCCCAGTGTTCATTTAAGGTTACGATGAAAACTCCACAAGCAGCAAGTATCAGGCGTGAAGAACAGATCAAAACATAAAAGCAAAGTAATCGTCAGTCCAAGCACTCAGTGAAGAGTCTGCTGTTCTCATACACTCCAGGAGCCCAAGGAACTGTGAAAGTCCTGATCTTGGGTAAGATGTCTTGCCATAAAGAGCGCAAAACTACTGAGTCTGTCAGAAATACCAAGCAGAAGACACTCCTAAATGTATTATAGCTGAGCAGAGAAGCACAACCTCTTGTCCTGGGCACATCAGAGTCAGTCAGAGTCAGTGCTGTAACAGTTAAGTAAGACCTGTACTGTCCATCAGGCAGTCAGTTATTTCAAATAGGACCAACCATTGGCAGAGATAAATGGGACATCCAAGAGCATACCTCTATCTGCCACCAGATATAGTAGACTTACCACCAAGCTCCACACTGATCTCAGCACCCAACCAGGGGTGCGTTTCCCATACAACGATGGAGACTAGCATTGAACTAACATGGTAAGATGCATCGTTAAACTAACTAACATTTGAAACTTTGTTCGTACCACAGTAGTTCGAACTATGTAGTTTGAACCACCGTAGTCTGAACTACAATTCCAGATATGTTTGATTTGATTCTCACAGCACAAATCTTGTAATATGATGCCAAAATATGACAGTTGAAATCACGTAATTAATGTACAGTGCTCATATCTCAACATACTGTACTCATAACATAACAATAATTGTAGAATTTACAATTATATCTAATAAAAATATACATCACAAAACAACATAATACTACTTATTATATTTTTTTTTGAAGGAAAAATACATCTATTCACAAGCTCCATGCATTCATAGACACAAGAAAATATATCATATGCGGAGAATAATGAGGATACATGAGGATTAATGAAGGAATAAATGGACCTATGGTTATTAATAGGATGGACTGACACAGTTTAACAACATGCTCTGATAGCCCACTGGGATTATCCTGTGTGTGTGTGATGGGTCATTGAGTAACATGGTGCCTTCTGTACTGCATGGACAGGGGATAAGATCCCTCTTGGGGATGTAAATATTTTTTTTCTCATTAATGTGTTTGTATTCGTATACATTTGTATGCATATGTATTTAATAAAATGTATTTTGCAATTGCTCCAATGATTGATGTGGCATGAGCTCTCAGATTTCCAGTTTTGAAGAATTACTTAGCAGCAGCTATAGAAAGTAGTAAGGGATTTCTGAATTTTAATGGGAGGTGTATATTCGATGTATCTTGATGATACATACATTTACTTTCTCACTGGGAGCCCAGTATGTCAATACTCAGATTTGTGCCATATAGCACAGTCACAAGTAGATGAACGACATTCTTTTTTATTATTAAAAAAATACACAGGCTAATTAACCTACAATAAGGTTCACAGCAGAAGCACAAATTCTCCATATTCAGAGTTAAGACAAGTTGCCTGCTTAAATGATTTAACCTACAATATAACATGCAACACTTAAAGAAAAAAAACATTTACATACACAGCCTATTTAACCATATCCTGCTCTACTGGTTGCCCAAAATAATATTAAAAGAGCATAGTTTGGCGTATGTTAAACAGCTGACACACATGGGTTATTGCGATATTATTTAATTAATGCAACCATGCTTAGCACCGCAGAAATACATTCATGAATATATTAATAACTGCACGTTAAAAGCATTTGGCATCTAAATGTTCATACCAGAAGATTTATGTTAATTTACAGCTTACTAACATGCTTCCTGATACTGCGTCTGCCGTCATCAATGATGTAAAACCCAGGAACTAAGCTTCTAACTCCAGCTCTAATGCTGTAGTTCCAGTGACACAGCTTAACGACAGTGTTTGCAAACGTTCATTGGAACGATGGTTTTGGGAAACACCTGTGTCGCTTAACGATGGATCGGTCTACGTAAGTTACCAACGTGGTTACGGAATAGTTCCAACTATGGTTTTAGGAAACACATGCATCGCAAATGCATTGTTTCAACTATGTAGGTTGCTAACATAATCTTTTGGGAAACGCACCCCAGCAGAAACTGGATTTTCTGCTAAATGATTTCTACTGTACCTAGTAATAGTGATGTGTTAATACATTATTTGGACATTATAATGTAAATTGATACAAGTATAGATAGGAACAGATGGTGCACTATTTATTTTATTTTATTTTTTCTTTTGAAAGCATGCTACAAAGGTTCATAGGGCATCTGGTTGAGATTGGATATGTTAATTAAGATGAAAAAAACAGACAGAAACAAAATCTGAACACAAGTGGGTTAAAGCATTGTGTTGTTTATTGAGGGTTATCCAGAAATCAGAGTCAGTCACAGGTCATGGCAGTCAATACACATAAAAGCAATGCCACAAAAGAATAATTCATAATGATAAAGCACATAATAGACAGAGGTCAAAACCAGAAAGTAATGCGATAACACAAGAAGCAGGAAACTCTAAACAAAGGATTAGAAATGTATGTATATGACTTTATATATATAAAAGGCTTAGAAATGTGCACATAAACAACAACAAGTATAAACAGACACACTAATCAGTACGTAAACATGTAACAGGTGTGCTCGCTCATGGTATACACAGGACAGGATTAGAACAGAAACCAACATAAACATGAGAAGATGAGAACAACTGTGTGAAGGGGGAATCTGTTGCAAAGACCGTATTTGTTAATGATGAATGTATGAAGGCCAACAGTAAGTGCTGAGGGTTGGTGATGGTTTATATTAGGCTACACTGTAAAACATGGTTTGTCTGTAACAACAATGAAAAAATCATTAGTAATTATTTGCAAAGCTAGTATAATATAGATAATAATAATAATAATAGATAATAATAATAATAATAACTGCAGGCAGACGTAAACGCAAAAAAAAAAAAAATCTCTCAGATGATAGTGTGGCTAAGGAATTGCCAGAGCCAGTATTTACACACTATGATGACATTTCCAACTCTTTCCTCAGGGTTTTCACAGCGCTGATGTATGTTTAAAACGAGGCCACACCCTTTAAAATGGTGAGCTTGATGTTTTAGGATAATTTTAAATATTAGGACTGTGCATTCAGGGACCCATGAATGAGGTGCAATGTATCTCCAGTCATTGTAAGCACTGACAGTGGAGGAATAAAGGTGGACATGTGTAAAAACTGGCAGCTAAAAGAATTGGTATGAGAAAACAAGCCATCGTTCCAACAGAATCCAATTACTCAGTTTGATTACAGCTTCAGCACGCTAGGCCTGCCTGTAGCATGCAGGCCTCGCTAGATTCATATGTGCTCCCTCGAGAGGCTCATAATAGCCATCAGAAAAAACAAGCCAATAATGTTATAGCCATAGCAATCATTATCTGCCTTGGAATTGCTACAAGCCTGCAGAGTGAGGAAGAGCCACCTGTCAAGCTCAGCCGTAAATAGGAATACAGTTTGAGCAATGGTAGCCATGGCATAGTGTTGGACCGGAGCCAGGAGCACATTGAAAGCAACAAAAATCATTGACATGCTGAGTCAGGTGCCAAAACACATACATTATACATCCAGTCTTTCTGTGATGCCTGTCCATCCTGCCATTTCCTTCCAAGCGCATGAACACATGCACAGGGAAGCACAGAGTGTCAAGCACCCATAGGCTTTAAATACTTGTGAGGGCAAACTTGAAAAGGCATGCATCAGAGAAGTGAATGGGAGGGAGGAGTTGCTGCTCCAATGTCCGAGGCAGAGAAAGAGACATTGGTGGTGGGTCCATACACTGGGGGGCAGTATTGTAACACAAAGGGTGGAAGCTATTAACACTGACTAAGATGTAGGAGGGCTATCTGTGGGGGTTAAATTAGCCATCTATCCATCAGGAAACATTAGGAGGAAAAGGAGGTAGATGCTTGCAGATGCGGAAAAAACAGGTTAAGCTGACATTGTCGGGACGACCATGCAAATGCTTTCTCCCTAAGCAACTTTCCAGGTTTATCCTCGACACTGAGCAGCGCTGACAGAGGGTTTTATTTATTACTGCATAATAAGCTGGCGGAGGTGTGAGCCTGTCTAGCAGACTCTCATTAAGAAATGGACCTTTATTTTTAGAAAAAGGAGCATGCAAAGCAGCAACTAAATGACAACTTGCTTAAATACGAAAATGACAGCTTGTGATCAGATGTTGCAGGGCATGCGGTAGAACCATAGGAATTTAGATAAAATCTCAGCCTTTGCTGTCTTTGTGCTGATAAATACAAGCATTCATAGCTCGGACAAATTGTTGGGGCTGTTGCTGCTAGCGTAATGCAGTTAATGCTTACAGATGAGAGAAGCCACGGGCAATGGGCTGTAAAATCCCAAAAAGCATAAAACAAGATCCAAATGGATATTTTGGGAATGCGAGCTCACTAGGCACATCACAATGCCTCCTCCGAGCCTCATTTCCTCTAGTAAATGTCACACAAAACACGTAATATATCGCAACAGTAAACATGTGCTGCATATTAACACAGCAGCTCCAATTTACTGGACATCAGTAGCAAATTAACTTGCATATTATCGCTGTCATTTACTAGTGCCGGCTCTATAAATTGCATCCTTTCATTTGCATGGCAGGATGATTCTTGTCAGGACAGACGGGGCGTGAGGCAGTGGGAGGGTTTGGAGGAGCAGTGTGTGGTGGCTGGCGGTCACACTTTGACTTTGTTCTGTTCCGGTGGCCCTGCTCAGTTCTTTTCACTTCAACCCACAAAATGAGTAAATCCTCTCTCTAAAGCACTGAATCCCTGCTAGTGATGTGGACCCAAACCTCTTTGAAGTGGTGATCGCGCAGGCTGGACCGCTGGGCTTCTCCTCTTTGTTGTAGTAATGGTGGATGACCCTTATGACAAGCCCTCCTTCATCCTTCATGTGTCCTCTACATAGGAAAAAAGGTAACACTGGCTTTCAAGGAAAGTTATAAACACTTAATTAAGGTATTTTCCTTTAATAAAGATCACATTAGATACTCATAAAAACATATTGACCATATGGTTACACCTGTATTGCTACATAATTTAGATCTGTGAATGTGACTAATAATTAAATAGTTATGACAATGCAAACTACATGCATTGTTTATTATAAGCACTTTTAGATCATTGTTATATCCAAAATTGAGAATTAAATAACACCCTATATTCACCTTATTGCTCATAATTCCCAATGGTAGAGCTTTATCTTTTAGGTGGTATCAAGCAGCTGGATTTTATGGCTAATTAAAGTAAAGTGAAGTGATCAACCACAGTGCTTGCATGCAGAGGAATTTGACCTCTGCATTTAACCTCCATGCATTGTAACAAACACTAGTGGATGCACACACTAGCCATGGTGTCTGGGAAGCACTTAGAGGGTTAGGAACCTTGCTTGAGGGCACTTTTGTCAAGTCTTGTCTGTACAGGGGCTTGAACTGGCAACCGTCTGCTCATATAAAAAAAAGTGTATTATAAAAAAATAAAAGTGACATTGTGAAAAAGAGTTTTCAGTGTCAGTGTGTGCCCCATATTCCCAGGTTAAGATCAATTGGTGTTCTAAATAAGCACTGAGCATGAATTAATAATCTAACCTTCACGAGCTGAGGAAAAATGGCAGTGTGATACGACTGGCTAAGATGCATTTAAGATCGTTGCTTTATGTGTCGCAATTAATTCAAAGGAAATTCTATATAATATTTTGTTGTTTTCATAAAAAATAAAAGTTAATCAAAAAATAATAATTAAAACAATAATAATAATAATAATAATAATAATAATAATAATAATAATAATAATAATGTCAAGTAAAGTCATGGTTTTGCCTTATTTGGGTTTAGAATATTTATTGATTGACTGATTATTATATATATAATATTTTGTTGTTTTCATAAAAAATAAAAGTTAATTAAAAAAATAATTAAAACAATAATAATAATAATAATAATAATAATAATAATAATAATAATAATAATAATAATATTTTGCCTTATTTGGGTTTAGAATATTGATTGATTGACTGATTATTGTCAGTACACTGCCACATACACAGAGACATGCTTCAGTAGTCCCAACATGAAACATAAGAAAACATATATCAAATAAAGGAGCCTCAATCCTTTGTTATATGTTGCAGGTTACAGATTTACATTTACAGCATTTGGCAGACACTCTTATCCAGAGCTACTTACAAGGTTACTGGTATTACAGGTAGGCCAACATAGTGTTAAAAGTCTCGCCCAAGGACCCTTATTGGTGTAGCACAGACTGGCTGCCCAGATCAGGAATCGAACCCAGGTCTCTCACATGGGAGCCCAGTGATGTTACCACTGTACCACACCAACCACGGTTTTGACATATCTATCCAAGCATACCCATAACTTCTAAAAAATCTTTCTAAGCATACCCATATTAACAACATTACTAAATACACAACGTCCATACTGTTTTATTTCTTAATAAGCTTTGTATTACACCTTGCACTTGTCTCACATCCACACAATATTGCTTAATGTAATTATGTTGATGTTTGTCATAAACCTGGTATAAAGATCCCACCTATGGGTCTTTCCTAGGCTAATTGATAAACATAGACGTGGCTGCAAGGGCGGAATCAAGCGTCAGATGTGGATGGAGAGGAGGCAGGGCGAACGGATAGGTTATGCATGATGATTCTCACCTGGATCTCATTACTGGCATAAATTTCAGTAGCGACCATAACCAGATGGAGAGAATGTTGCGTTGTTGGAGCCTAAACACACATGCACATGTACTTGAACTGTGAACTTGAACAGGATAAAGCCGTGAGCTAGAATCCTTTTCGTTCATTTTCCTTTGTGTTGAGTATTTTGAAAGCATGGTAACAAATAAAAAAATTAAAAAAAAAAAAATATTTGAGAAAATAAAATTCTCCCTGCATCCTGATTTCCTTCTCACCTTCACACACCAGGGTTCTACAAGAAAGAAAGTTATTTAATAGTACTAGAGGGAGAAGATATGCTGACATACTTGAGATTAAATTGCAGTCTGTTGCGTGACTGAAGTTCTTTATCCCATCTAAAGCATTAGCTGATACGTTCATACCTAAATCTGGTGTCCTTTAAAGAAGCTTCAGGCAACAGGCAGCAACGAGCGAAATCACATGAGAAAATTTCTGATGATTTAATGGAAGACATGATGCTATTATTGTTCTGCTCTATTCTTCCTTTTTTTTGTCAGATAATTAGATTGAATTATTCAGACCCAGCACTAATCTGCTTTCCTCATTTCCCCCTGAAATTAATAATACGGATGCCTTGCCTTTTTTATGTAATCCACATAGGCCTAGGCATTCCTGAGCACTGTTCCTCTCGGTGGTAAATACCAGCCAAGTCAAACATGGCTGACAGACAGCTGCATTCATCTGTATGGAGTATTGCATGATGAATATCCAAGTTAGATATGCCTACTATGTAAGGTATGTGTGCCTGTTCTAGCATATGCATGGAAATGGATATATAAGGTATGACCCTAACTATCTGTGATGTGGCAGTGAAAAGCATTTTATATATTTTATATATATATATATATATATATATATATGAACATATATTTATATAAACAGATATTTATTACCCCAGAGGATTCTGTAACAAGCTACATCCCTTGAGTGTTGCCATGGTCTTCAGCATGGTGGCTCTGGGGATGTCCTAATATATAAAAAATAATGAGGAAGTGCATATCACAGATGTAGCATCCGTCATCAGGCTCAGACGAGTGTGCTGGTTTTACAGCTTAATTCCCACCGGCTGTTATGTTTAAAGCACTAATTTGAAATCTCTACTGGATACATGATAATGCTGTAATCAGTGGGAAGGATGCAAGCACTAAGCACAGGCACAGCCCCTTTTATCAGATCTTGAAAAACAGAATTAAAATATCACCTCTTCTTCTAGACAGCAGATGACACGATTCGCCTGCATCCTGGTTTGAGAGCATTAGTGAAAAACTGTGACACACAGGAATGTAGGAGTTCAGAACACAGGAGTTCAGGTGATGTTTTTTTTTTTTCGATGCCATAAACTTCAGTGTACCATTCACTAAATCCCTTACTAATTGTTTGCATCTCCTAGGTAGCTTTGATGTTCAAAACCTGCCTTCTTTACAAAGGAGGCTGGCTGTGGGAGCTGAGGAGGAGGCAGATGGGCCGTGACAGGATGAGACGAACCTGACATCTCTCTTCCTCTTTCAAGTGCTTCAGTTCAATAAGCCCTCGCTGCACAAGCTGTTGTGGAGCACCTTTGAAATCAGAACGGACACACAATAGACTTGACTGCTAATGACTTCTTGTAAAGTTCCAAAGCCGCTCTGATTACACACACTAACAAGCATGGATGAGGACACTGATGCACATGCATACACAGGCGCCAAGGCAGCGCCCATAAAAGCAACAAGAGGATGCTAGTAAACAATTAATATGTTAATGCTGAGAGTTAATACCAGGCAATAAAGCAGGTGCAGGGCTGTGAGTGAAAAACACAAGACCTCCCTGTTCATGCATTGATTTTGCTGAAGACTGCTGTGCTTTCATCATGTGTGTAACCCTTCAGCTTTCCAATGCTGGCATAGAGGGAGAGTTGATATACCAGCTAACCTCAAGTTAGTGACCCACAGAGTGGCTCCACCAAATGAGCTTTGCACACAGCAAACTGCTACTTTGTCTGAGTTTTGTGAGAGCAGGGGAAAAAAAAAACTCTGCCACAGTCTTATTATACTAGATGACCTGCTGGCCATCTAGTTCAATATCCCACCTTGGCACATCCAATCCGTGCGATTTCTCATGTTCAGTCACTGGACCATATAATGTGGAGTGTGTGATTCAAGGGAGTGAAAATGAGATTACTGAACTCTTCTTCACTGATCCAGTTTGTATTTTTTTTTTAACCTCAAAAGCTTCTCTCGGCACACAGACAGCTTAATTCTACCTGTGTACCTGTGTATTTCAAATGATCTGTAAATGACTGAAATAGCTGAAAATATAAAAAAGATGGCTTATGGCAAATATAGTTACTATGGTTACAAATGTTAGCATTCTTATGGTTTGGTTCATTTACACATATGGCACGCTGTATTGTAGCTTTTAAACAGAATTAAAAATGAATTGTCGCAGGACCACTACGATATGTGTAGTAGCTGAATACTATTTAAAGGACCCATGCAGTTTAACATTTGTCTTTAAACACAGTGCTCTCTGTATATAGTCATCTCTTTCTCGCACACACACAATTTATCATAGCTGATCCACCAACCAGCATGCCTGTTTTTAGCTGGTGGGTGGTTTCTGGAGGAAAGCTATGTGGAGTGTCGGGAACATAAGAAAATCTTTATACAGTAATCTTTTCTGTAAGACTGTTCTGAACAAGTTACAGTCCTGAGAACCCACTTTTACAGAAAAAAAAAATCTTATCTATAACCTATTTGCAGCACTTTCTGTATAATTACAGTTATACCCGAAACATGTGTTGGATAGCACATAGCAAATTTTAATCCTGTATATGTTCATCCTGTATATGTCTAGAATATCTGAACCATGCTATAACTATGTTCAATTCAATTCAATTCAATTTTATTTATATAGCGCTTTTAACAATAGACATTGTCCAAAAGCAGCTTTACAGTAAATAATAAAAAGGGTTAAATATACATTTATAGAATTTTTTAGAAATTTTATCCCTAATGAGCAAGCCGGTGGCGAC
>JAOVVF010000036.1:15819912-15836132 GCA_028565595.1 Duopalatinus emarginatus | reverse complement strand
ATATTGCACTTGCCCAGAATGTTGGGCAGCCATGTATACATGATTATCAGCATCATCTATTTTAGTCTCACCATCTGAGTTGATCAGACATCTTCATCATTGTCTTTTTACTCCACTAATTTTTGTTCGTGCTAACATTCCTTTTAATTCATGTATTTCAGCCAGTTCTGTGCTGTTTCTTGATATAAATTACCCTTTATTTAAACTTTTTTTTTTTTAAACTATTTTAAACTTTTGTTATAACAATGTCAGTAGTACAGAATGTGCATGTTCTCCTCTTTGTTCTGATGATAATGTGATATCACTGATTGGTCAGCATTTATTCAACCAAATGCCAAATAAGCATTACCATTAGTATAATTGTTCTAAAGCACTACAATTAAATTGACAGGCTGTGCTGAGGCTAACCCAGTCATAGTTTACAGCTAATATCGGTTTACTTGAAGATCAATTACTAATCATGTTCATATCTTATATAGATCAATATTTTCTGTTGGCCTTCCTTTCTTATTTTTTTTTCAATCTGATGATGACAACACTGTCACATTTTGTGGCACATAAAAGCCATGTCACTTCTGCAACCCTTCAATTCTTCTGATTCCCAAGCAGGCAACGAGGACCATGTTTGATAACAGCAATTCTAGAAAGGTCACAGGCATCAAGAAAATAGGACGAATGAGCCAGGGGGTTTTAAAGCTATATTAATGAGAGTCCTTGCTGGCACATCCTCTCTTAGGTCAGACCATCACCTAAAATGATAAAGATTTATCAGAAGGAGGCAAGCTGGTCAAAGCTTTCTCTTATCTCATGCCATCCTTTTTATAAAAGCAACCACTGTCAAGATCCACACTGGATGAAAGCCGATGCATCGCTGTTGTAGACCAGAAAAAGAAGGAGAAAGATCCCCAAAGTCTGTAAATATTTTATGCAATATATTTTGTACTCTTTGAGAATTTTTAAGGGGAAGTAACCACATTATGCCTGACTTTGAAGATACTCTGAAGAGGTAGCACACATAAAACAGGAAATGACTTCAGATAAGAAATGGCCTTCCTCATGGGATCTGGCTTTGCAATTCAGATTAGAGAGGAGCAAGTAGAAGTCTTGCTTAGAGACAAAACTCATGTTACTTTGAAAAGGTTGGTCATGTCCTATCATGTTCTAGCTCTGCATTTTTTTTTCTCCTTCAAATTTTAATCAATGGTTTCTGTGATTTTAGCTTCAAACATTGGAATACAACATTGTATTCATTCTATGTTACAAGAGAGATGTATTGAATGCGCTCTATAAATTGCATAGCTATTGATGTACTGTATTGCAACGGATTTACAGCTACATCTATATAATGGATGAATTTTTTCAAGCCACTGGGGATGTACAGAATAGCATGAGTCTGTGCTCAAAATCTGCTGTGCTGTCATGTAGGCGCAGCAGAAATTAGACTCATGACAAACTCATCATAAAGATGTCACAAGCAGTTACAATAGTTTTTGTCATGGCGTGGTAATTTGCCTAAAACCAACCAACACAAATTGTAAAGAAATTTTCTCAACTGATAAGTCAAGACCAATAATACTCAGAAATGAATTAGTGTGAATAAAACATTTTTACAGCACAGGTAAGGGGACTTACTAGAAACTTGATACCTATTGTAAAGTCATCTTCTTCTTTATTCTGAATTGTACAGATCTTTATCCAACAGTTTTCCCCCTTTTATGTAAACTAAATAAAGCAATGTTTAAAGGGGTAGTTATCCACCACCACAGTAATAAAGATAAAATCACAATAAAGGCTAATGCAGCACCTCTGATTAGCAGGGCCACTGGCTTTCCTCCGCATTCAGCGTATCAGTCATCTTTCATGGTTAGTTATGTATTCATCCACACTAAGTGATCTTTATTTTGTGTGAGGTAGGAACCCTACGGGCCACGGATAAAGCCATAAATCCATTGTTGACATGGCAACCATTAAACCTGAATTGCTGGGTTTTAGAGTGAGGCTGTCGCAGTATGATAAAACGTGTGAACGCACTTTCACACAGCAATTCAAGCAGCAACTGTTGTGTCTACAAGCTACACTCTCTCAGAGGGGAAAACAGAAGCTCATGCTGGAAACACAAAATGAATGAGGCTCTCTGACAAAGAAGAAAGGTTCTACTGCAATTTCTGCTCGCCTTATTCAAAAGCTGAGCGAGAGTTTTTGGCTGTGGTGATATGTGGATGATATGTCTTTCAATTCATAACTGATGTTTTTTTTTTTTGTTTCAGAACTGGGTCAATGTATCTGCAAATCAGACGACTGAATGAATGCACAACGGCATTCAAAATCTAAGATAATAAGTGCACTGTCTTGAGATAATTGTAGTATAATGCATAAATTGTGGCTAATGTCCACCCAGGCGCTTTATAATTCAGACAATATTCAACAATTTGACACACTGGAGACCACGAGACACCTGCAGAATTACTAATCATTAGTGGGCAGTTGAACACAAATACAACCTTGCTGGATATTAAGTAAAAAATAAAACATGACTGGGTGTGTTGTTATAGGGGAAAAAAATCCACAATGTGATGATGTGATGTGACCTGAACATGATTTGCTAACTATAACAATGTTTAATTTATTAACAAATGATAAAGTTGTGCAATATTAATGAGGCAAGTTTCTGTTATCAGTTATATTATAGCAGCTATAAACACTCAGTCCCTCACCAGCCTCTTGTTTTTCTCTCTAAACATACATAAAACAATTTGTCAACATTCTCAGGACAAAAATGATTAAACAAACAAAAACTCAGCCTGAAAACTTTCCTGTGGCAAATTATTACAAAGAGCTGACACTGGAGACTCCTCCTATTAATTTTAAATAAACATCTCCTCGCAGAAAGCTTCACGACATCAACAAATGCAGGGGAAAAAAAACAGAATAATAAAGAAATGAAGCAAGGCTTTGTAATGCATACTTAAAATGAATGAGATTTGCAACTGGAGAGGCGAAGGCGGATGCATTTGAAGAGAGATTCTATTGAGGATAACCAAAACACAAACAACTAACAGAACAAGATGCAAAGAATAAATACAGACACAAGGAACGAAACATAGCATAGGAGATACATGACAAAAGCAAGACAAAGTGCAGTGTGACAACCTAATGAGTTTACAGCTCATCAGACATAGGTGTGGGTGATCAGGTATAGGTTTGTGTTTGTGTCTGTGTGTAATCTTGACAGCAACAAATACACAGGAAGATAAATAATTACTAATTGCCAATCTGACCAATCAGATTTGAGAATTTGACAGCATTAAAAATGAAATGCTTTATCCCTTCAATAAAGCAAATAGTATAATCTAACTGATCTGAGTTACATCACAGTGCTCTTGCATGTACCAGAGCATATCATTATATCTGTACAATAATAACAGTTCATTTAGAGGTGTCTCATCTAATTGTAGAGTCACACTGCATCTATTGAGTAATTAGCATTCTTCTGAAGCCTTCTTACAAAATAGCAACTCAAGCTGAGCAAAGTTTGGAACTGACGGCAGCTGTTCAAATTTACTGATTAAGCTAGTGGCCCCTAATCCAATGCTTTGCATATTTTTGTGTTTTCCCTGCATATTGAACCTGCCTCATGAAGGTAATTAGCAGATGAGTTGAATCAGGTGTGTTAGATTAGGATTGCACGGAAATGAAAGATCACCTTGCTGACATCACTACAGTCAATACATACATACATACATTCATACATACTGACCAAAACCAGCCTCTATAAAATATTCTCAAATAAGTCCTACAAAACATAGAGACATCCACAAGAAAGATCCATTTCCAGGTTTTTGTGAGGTTGAGTCTTTGTGAAGCACTCTACACTTCACAGAGATGCAATTAAGTCTTGAGACAGACAGGCTAATCACTGGGTAATGTATGCAGGATTGGCTAGGTTAATCATGAAGCAGCCCATGATGGCTTGAGCTCACGCCCTCTGTGAGGTGGGCTTGCAGCTGGATCTTGTAAGGTACATTGAAGACCCTGCACCACCTGATGAGTCATCCGCACACCACTGGAACAGATATTTGCACTGTTTTCAGTCAGCTTGCAGACTATAAAATCCATGTTTGTCTTAGAAATGGGTTTTGTCAGTGAACACGCAGCTGGGTTGGTCAATCAGATCTCGAAAATGTTCAGACTTTCCAACAGGAGTCGTTCTAAACACAGACATGGCCTATTGGGAAATACATCCGGATTAAAGGGCCTGAAAGATTGAAAAAAGTAATTTAAAAAATAATGGGCTTTTTAATGACTAAACCTAAGGGAAACACAGATGTGCTCTTTGTTAATTTTCACTTGTATAATGTAAAATTCCAACTGCTTAATTACTCAAGTATACACAAAGCAACTGCTTTTAACAAAGCAATTATAGTAGACAATCTATGCATTTTGTGGCAGCATTTCACAAATAGCCTCTATGTCTTTGACAAACTGCTCATTTTACAAGCACAATTTGTCACTTTCGTGTCTTCAGTAAAACTTTAAAAAAAAAAAAATTAACAATATAGCCCAATATGTTTTTAATTAAATGATACTTTTGTCAGAGAAATTGGTGAGGCTTCAATTATGTGGAATTAGTAAATGCTACTTGTACAACTTTCAGTTATTATATGTTTTAGTATTGAATCAAATCGAATAGAAGACCTGTGCTTGTAGGTGTAGTAGGACATGTTGATCCTGGTCATGTGATTGCACATGTATGCATGTAAATTTATTCTCAATATTATTAGTATTACTTCTTGATGGATCAGTGAATCTGTGGATCTGGAGCCTATTCCTGGATCACCGTATATGAGGTGAAATATATACAGTGTTTACTGAATAGGAACCAGTTCATCGCAGGGCATCAGGTTCACACACATTCACACAAGGAAAATTTAGAGTAGCCAATGCACCTTTAGGGAGGAAACCACTGAACCTTGAGAAAACCTGCAACTGGATAGAACACGTGATGTGAAGCTTTACAAAGGAAAAACACTGGAACAATGTAAGATTCCCATTATCATGCAATCAGTGTTGATTGATTTCATTACTTACTTGGTTCTTAATCATTTTAGGATAAACCTTACATATTTGTATAATGTTTCATTCATTATATTTGCAAGTACAATATCGCCATGTGTGATATTAAAACGTATATCAAAGCATTAAACATCAAAGGAGAAGTGAGCAGCTACATCTTCTTTTCCAACGGGAATCCAACCAAAGGAAGTCTCACTCAGGTTTGCATCAAAATGTAACATTTGTGGGTTGGATTTTTTCACCAGTAGTGTTCTTTGTCCTTTGGTAAAAAAAAAACAAAAAAAAAAACTTTGAAGCCATTTTTGATTTGTACAAAATGTGTAGTCTCAGAGAAAAGGGGTAGCTATGTAGTGAGCTATTTGCCATGTCTATTTGTCATTTGTTTACAATGCTAATGGATGTAAGCAGGGCCATTTTTTGAAATCTAAATAATATAATAAAAAAAACCTAATTAAAAAAAAAATGAAGTTATATAAGTGAATTTATAAAAAGAATTAGTGTGTGAAAAAGTACGTACATTCACCTGCTACTAATCAAATGCCCTTGATTAACTGACTCTCAGCATTACCATCCCTATAAAAGGTGAGGTTTTGGCAGTTTACTAGTCTGGAATATACAGGCATGTGTTGACACAATGCCAAGCAGGAAAGATAGCAGCAATTGTTATAGAGACACAACTGTTGCTGCCCATCAATCTGGACAGGGTTATAAGGCCATTTCCAAATAAAGCCATCATTATACAATGATAAAGAATATTCAGAAGTGGAAAACAGCCAAGACAGTTGCCGATCTTCCAAGTAGTGGACATCCCAGAAAATTCATCTGCAATTCCTTAGATTAAAAAAAAGCTTCATCTGAGACTCTACATGCCTCAGTTATCATGGTAAATATTGAAGTTCATAACCATTCAATAATAAAAAAAACACTGAACAAGTATGTGTTGCTTGAAAGTGTTGCCAGAAGAAGTCATCATGGCAGCATGGCTTAAGTTTACAATGTTGCATCTAAACCAACGAAAAGACTTCTGAAGCAATGTCCTTTGCACAGAACAGTGTAGATGTTTGGCCGTAATTCACAGCACCACATTTGGCTAAAGCATATCAGCACAAACACCTCACACCATTTGTCAAGCACAGTGGTGGAGGGGCGACGATTTGGGCTTGTTTTGCAGCCAAAAGACCTGAAGTTGGCTCACGCAACAGGACAGTGATCCCAAGCACACCTGTAAATCTACAAAAGAAGATGAAAACGAAAAGAATCAAGTAGTGGCAATGGCCCAGTCAAAGTTCAGATCTCAACCCATTTGAAATGCTGTGCATAAATGAATACTCACAACCTCAATGAACTAAAGTTATGTTGTAAAGAAGAGTCAACGAACGATGTGAGAGGCTGAAAAGGTCATACTTCATAATGGCTGCTTCTTCATGATCGTTTGAAATTATTTACACAGTTTAGTTATATAAATTGCAGTTTCTATTACATTCAGACCACAGGGAGTGCCTTGTCACTGCAATTTTTTTCAAAATGAGAGCAAAATCTTAAGGCCCTCTGGTGGTCAGGGGCCCTAAAAGACCATTAATAGTGCTAATAACAAGAAAGGAACTTGGCTGTAATGTCTGATTGAACTGAACCTCCAAGCCAGAAAAGCAACACTTTTCAATAGTTTTTCAGCTTTTCCTGTGAACAGACAAACACAAAATAACACACATGCACTGAAGGGGGCAATGTTGGCATTGTTATTGTCCATTAAGATCAAAAAAATATCATTAGGGAACATCTCTCCTGACATTCTCTGTTGATTCCTTTCCACCCCCCTACTCTTAAGAATCAATAGAAACTCAAGGCCAGACAACATAAAGTGTGCTGCTTTGAGCCCACAGGAAAAGCAGCAGAACAGCTGTTGGTAAATATCATTACAATATTGCATGCTTTATTGCTGGTTTAATGGTGACACATTTGATGTCTGTGCTCAAAGGACATTAACATTTAGAACAATCAATATAACTTCTGGTTGCAGATTTCATGAGGCACATTTCCTTGTGAGAGTGGGATGTGTGAAAGGCCGGAGGAAAAATGAAACTACTGTAATGGATACCGCATGGCTTAACAGTTGGCAAGCTTGAGCGAAAGCCACAGTAAGTGTGCTGGTCATATTTTCAGCTCAGCATGGTCAGTAGATCTTGGATTGACGAGGATTTAGTACTTCATGCTCATGTGGTAGATCCAATCAGTTTAAAGCCTTCAGCTAAATATTTTACAGGGTCTGATTCGATTAAGATCCAATCCAACACCAAAACTACATCGTCCTATAAGAGTTTGCTCACTGACAAAGGTAAACATCATTTAATTGTGTTTTAAAAAAAAATATATTAACAATATAAAGGAAGCAATAATAATAATAATAATAATAATAATAAAAAATGTAAAATTTATTCTTTTATTTATTTTGCAGCTCTTTGAATTCTTGAAAATTTAATTTAAAATTTACATTAAAATGTGTTTAGTAATGATGAATATAAAAATAGATTAATTAAATATATAAATACTAGAGGCGTGCCTTTGAGATGCAAAATCCCAAACAATGCCCCCCTTTTTTTGGATCTACATTGCTAATTCAGAGCTCATGCATTGCAGGCTGAGTGTCCCTTTCAAGGATAGAAATCTTCGAGACACAAACCTGATGGCTGTGCGCCTGATCAAAGCATGGCCATGTCAAGCTTTCTCTCGCAGAGCCACAGAGAGGACAGATGCATGGGAGCATGCATATTCTGGGACACATTTTCAGGTCGAACGAGGCTTACAGTACAATTGCCTAATTTCCCTAACGCTACAATTGAAAAGAACTGCAATTAAATACAACTAATTGGACTTTCAATGATAAGCAATGCTTTGAAAGTAAAATAGGTAACACATTTAGGCCATAATGAGTCATGAGACCAGTACAGTGAATTGCTGTAAAAAGGAAGCAAAAAGGACATCCATTTAATGTATTGTTATTATTTCTATATTTATTTATTTATTTATTTTTACAAATAGTGCAATGTAACATTTTGTAGATGATGAGGATCTTTGACCTGTCCACAGTGCCTCCATGGACAAAATGGACCTTTGCAAAGTTTTGAAGAAGGGTTGAAAAAAATGAATTAAGTCTCCGCTCTGCCAAAACACTTTGATAGAGGAACTATATGGATTAATGGCACTAGTTACACTAAGACCCAGGGCCTCTCCATCTCTTTTAATAGAGTCTATCAATTCACGTGTCAGCAATTCTGGGAGGCGAAATTGCTTTGAGTAAGTGTTGTGTATCCATACCTTACAAAACACTATACTTCAGATATCATTTATTATGACTGAATGCAGTTATTAGCTGCATGTTTTTTTTCCCTGTAATATGTAATCTGGAGTAATTCGGAGTAATGTGAACATTTCAGGTTAAAAGTTACATGTGTATCATGTTCAAGAACAGCCACATTTTCTGTTGATTGTGAATCGGTTGCAGGAGTAAAGAGAATGAGCTGGACATTTCTGTTTCAGATACTGTAATTTAAACCAAAGCAGGCCAACTTCTAAAGAGTCTGCCCACAGTGGCTTGTTCTCAGATCCCCCATCTGCCAAAAGCAATCCACAACAAAAGCACTGAAAAAAAAAAGATCACACTTTTTATTCAAAGTCTGAGATTCTTCACAGGCTTTCGTCCCATGAGCTTCTGCATGATTCACTGCTCATCAGCAGTCGTCCACTGCAAAGGACAAATGTGCACAATCCAAACCCACACTGTGTAAAAGAAACCATCGTTGCTAACAAATCACCGAGACCATCGCAGGGGATAGAGTGAACAGGTGTGCTGCTGTCACTGAATTAATGACTAAAAGGTGCCATCAACTCACTTGCTCCATTCCCTTATGCAGGCTGTCATGAACCTCAAGGAAGTCAGCATGAGGTAATTTACAAAAGCAGCTCAGACATGTTCTTCCTGTACCAACAGTAAATCAGCGTATCAGAGGTACTTTTCTAAGGAGCAAAACAATGACTTCATTTGTAACCACTAAAAAAAACTTTCGATAAGCCCGGTGTATCTTCAGATTCCTTGGCTGAAATGAGTGGAACAAGATGTGTTCTTCTGCTGTTGTAATCCATCAACCTCAAAGTTTGATGTGTTGTGCCTTCTGACATGCTTTTCTGCTAACCATGAACATAAAAACGGATGTGATTTAACCAACCTGGGCATTCTCTTCTGACCTTTCCCATCAACAAGGCATTTCAGTGGAAGGCATTTTTATTTTCACCACTCAGTCATGAAAATCTCAAGAGATCAGTCGTTTTATGGTGTTGATACCAACAAGCATTCAAACATCACAGTTCTTGAGATGATTTTTTTTCTGCTTGTGATGGTTGATGTGAACATTAACTGAAGCTCTTGATCTGTATTTGCATGATCTTATGCATTGCACTTCTGTCAAATGATTGGCTCATAGGGTAATTTTTTGAATGAGCAGGTGTATGGGTGTTCCTAATAAGCTGAAAGAACTACATAATGTATATTTGGTATGTTTGTATATGCATTTATGCATATCAGATATAAAGTAGTTCAACACTTAATTATAAGATATGGCGTAACAGCAGTAAGTAGCATCAAGCTACTTCTATAAATATATTGATATATGAAAAGAGCAAATGCTTACTGCTAACAAGTGTGTAATAATACTTTTTCTGTTATTTAATGTGAATAAAAAACCTACATACTGTATAAACCAATGTAGATAGTCAACAAAAGCGATAAATTCAGAAGACTGGGGTGTGTTTGTTTTAAATGTCAATGTACAAGATATGTACAAGAAATCACTTGAAAAAAATGTACACGTCAGAATTAATTTCATTACTGCATTGTGAACCTTGAAATAAGTAAAGTATTATAATAGTTTACCAAATTTTAATGCAGTGATTTCATGGTAACTTAGAAATACAGTTGTAACAAATGCATCACAATTCATTTGTAATGCATTGTAGTATAACATGCTACAGTTATGACTCAGTTAAGTAGCTGTGCATCTTCCATTCTATCACAAGATTTTATTTAATTCAGCTATGGTGACTTATGTTCAGGAACCAATTTAAGAGAACTTTTGCTTTGTGACATTGTGCATTGTCATGCTGGAATTAGTTATAAATAAATAAATAAATAAATAAATAAATAAATAAATAAATAAATAAATAAATAAAGAGTTAAATAAATAAATAAATAGTGGTCCTGAGAGAAAGCATGTGGTCTGTGATTGTATTATTATTAACAGACTTACAGTGTCCAATAAATAAATAAAGAAATAAAAACACTCCCCACACCATTATACCACCTCCACCAGCCTGGACTGTTAACACAAGCTAGGTTGGGTTCGTGGATTCATGCTGTTGGCAGCAAATTCTGATCCTACCATCTGTGTGCCTCAACAGAAATTGAGATTCGTCAGAACAGGCCACGTTTTTTTTCCACTCTTCAACTGTACAGTTTAGTACGTCTGTGCCCATTGCAGCCTCAGCTTTCTGTTCTTGGCTGACAGAAGCGGAATCTGACATAGTAGGATAATTATAATGAGCTATAGTAGAAAAGCACATCCAGTGGGTGGAAAGCAATATTCAAGAAGGTCAGGGTTTATTCTTTCTCACATTTTTAAGCAAACACTTTGAATGAGTACTTAAAAGGCTAATTGTTCCAAAGTACAAAAATTGTAACCTCTTCAAATCTGTATAAAAGATTGATAATCAATAACACATTGTTAGCCCATTGTTAACACGACCGCCCTTTAAAAACATCATGTAATGATTTCATAATAAAATATCAGTGATGCACATTATTTATTTGGTGTTTTTTTTTTGTATCATAGTCAATATGTCCAGAATAAAAGAGTTTATTCTTTTGCCACTGAAGTACACATCATTTATTTTCATTACTGTTATTAATTTAAAAAGTTTTAAAACGTAATTTATTCATTATTTATTTATTTATTTTTAGTTTATTACAGTCACCCTAGACACAGTCATATTATTATGATTTTTATGAGCAGCTGTAGACTTTTAGTTATGGACCCCGCCATTTTACCAGAAGGTCCCAAGCTCAATCCGCACCACCAAAAACCCTCGATTGAAGTGCCTTTAAGCAAGGCACCTAACCCCTAAACTGCTCTCCAGACACTGCTCTGGGCATGTGTGCTCACTGCCCCCCTAGTTTTCACTAGTGTGTATGTGTGTGTTTCACTGCTCGGATGACTTAAATGCAGAGGTCAATTCCAGTGCACGGTGGTCAGAAGAGTAACTGACTTACAGCTTTATAGAGCCCAAAGACAACTTAGACAGAAGTTATATGGCTGGAGCACAGACACTCATAGTACTTAAGATGACACATAAGTACATAAAATTAACATTTATTTGAAAGATTTGTTATATTTATGCTTTCAGAATGCCATGTACACACCTAACCAATTACTTAAGGAAACTGAACAGGAAACTTAAACTTTTTTAACTTTAAATTTTAAATGAATTCAAGCATCATAAAGAAATTAAAGTAAATTCTTAATGATACAGAATGAATTAGAATCTACTCAACATTTCTAACAAGAAATCTTTACTGAAATGCAAAGTGCTATTCTTGGAATATAATGGATAATATTACAGTAACAAATGCACAAAACATTTTTTTATTAATTATTTTATTTTATTTTTGGTGAACAAAGCCCTAGTACTGAAACCATTCACCTTATTAGTAGTACATCTGAGACCTTGATCATAAAACTGTGGTGTGTACAGCCCAAATATAAAAGGGCTGACAAGATCTGTAAAGCATATGATACACTAGTGAGTATAGATTTTATGTGTAATGGTGTGGTACATTTACTCCTGAGTCTTAAAGAAATGCCCACAGCAAGAGACGCAATAGGCACAGCAAGCCTACCGACAGCACTTCAAGCTCAGCCACAGTTTGTAGCAAAACATCATGATGACTGCTAACACAGATGAGGTGACAATTTGGCTCAAATGAAATTTTCAGAGTATGGTCAAAAAATAACACTGTGCCACCTGCCACTGGTACCTGGACAAGTCTTTGGCTAACAGACACAGGAGGCATTCGTTTGAAATACAAATAAATCATATGACACACCAGATTTCTATTAAATGCTTGTTTGTGCACAAAATTTCCCGAGTTGGGTTTTAAAGGCTGTGGCAGATTGAGGGAGCTCCTCTCTATGACTGGAGCTTGATAACAACAGATCAGTGGCTACTTAACTAAACGCTGTCTACAGGATATCATTTACACTTTCAGCATCAGCCCTCACTAGACACAGGATACCCTTAGTAGAAAGCAGGATCAGAATGTGGCGTATTCATATCCTTAATAAAGAACAATATGAGCATGAGTGCTTGTAATCCACAATAACCACTATCTCTGTGACTGGTTTTCTTTTTGTGGATGGCTTATGGTAGGTACTAACCACTGTATACTGGGAACACCTCACAAGACCTGCTGTTTTGGAGATTCTCTGGCACAGCTTGTCTAACCATTACAATTTGGTCATTGTCAAAGTCACTCAGATCCTTATGCTTGCTCATTTTTTCCTGCTTCCAACATATCAACTTTGAGAACTAACTAATGTATAGCACCCTTTGACAGGCGCCTAAAGAAATAGAGAATCAATATTATTTACAGTGGTTTTTTATGTTATTTTTTTATGTTATCGTACCTTTACAAGCACACCTCTACACAGGAATTTTATTAACAGTGAAACAGTAAAACAACACTCGAAGAAAAAAGTCTCCAAGGTTATTTATTTATTTATTAGTCTCTTTTATCTTACAATTGATAAAATAGGGTTCCGTACGCTAGTAAAACATCAACCCACAGGCCAAAATTAAATAATTATATTAATACAGGTGTAAAATACATCAAAAAATTATTTTACAAATCGTATATAAACTTGTCCTTATTGCCAATAGAAAAAAAAAAATGTTTGTAGGATGCAATACTTACAATGAGCAAATATTCCCTGGGGCCAAAACAATAGTAAACTGTTGCTGCAAAATCAAAGGTTCTTCAAATGTCATTTTGCTTTTAGATTCTTGTCTGTCATTTCAATATGAATACATGTCTGAGCCCCTGCATATGCATATTCCTGCATATGTAAGATGTCTCCTGTAATGTAGCAATCTTAATGTATGTGTTTTTTATTTTTTAACTTCCTCCTTTTCACTGCCTATTCTTATTATAAGGAAATGCTGATATAAATATGAATCATACAGGTGAACGCTTTTATGGATTTGTTTTTTATTTTTTATATAATTATAAAAATTAATAAATATATTTTTTATATATTGCTCTATTATAGAAAGTTCATATAGATCAGTGCTGTGCATTGTTGTTTCTATGTTAAACCTCTTGGTTTAGTGATCTTTCAGAGGCTCATAAGTATAAAACACAACTGTGACTTGATGTTTCAATAACTCACCCAAACACATTTAAAGAATAAGAGTGAATATCTAAAGAAATATTTTCTTTAAGCTGTACTGGCTCTCATTTCCAATACAGAAAAAAAGAGAAGTTTCTCATTGAATTTCATTTACCTTATAGCACATAGTTTCTTTTTCCACAGATCTTCTACCCTTGGGACTCAGCCAAGCAGAAATAATGTAATCACAGGCTCTAGCAAGAGTCTCTTTCACATCTCTCTGTATTCAGTCACAAGAAATCTTGTGCACTGTCAGTGTCAAATTATCAAACCATACCATCTTTGGTGTCACAATGTCAGCTTCGTTCTAAGCTTTGCATGAGACTGCTCCTTCCAAAGTTAATATGAAGGCCAACCTATCACTTTTAAAATTTGGACACTTGTTATATGTGTGTCAACAACTGATTACTGTTTTGAAAGCCTGGGTGAATCATGCAGAGGATAGAGAGATAGTGTCGTTCTGCACACCTCTCTGAGTGCGTGTTAGCGCTACCTACTGGTAGACTGAACAGCATGGCTTATTAGGAGTACAAAGGAAAATAAATCAGTAAATAAATAAAATAGTAAGGCAGAACTAAAGGGATGACCATTTTCTTTTTAAATTTGCCTGTGTCCAGTTTCTGGCAGAGATCTTTAACCTTTTGTGATAGGCAGCAATAAACGTCACTTTCAAGGCACTATGGATGAACAATGGTCTCTTTTATGTTACGTCCCTCTTCATGTGTGTTCTGGAGGCAGTGGAGGTAATCCGTATGAAATTACACAGTCACCACACCACCCTTAACACTGACCTGGTTTGTGTGTCCCTGGAACTGTGTCTTGCAACATGCCGGTTTCAGTTCTTGAAAAATCAGCTGCCAATAAGGTTGGCTCATCTAGCTAAGATTAAAGAAGTCACTTAGATGAGTGATGACATGTTTCTCGCACTAAGCCGAGTCAAGTCAAGTGGATTTTTTTATTGCCATTTCAACCATATACAGTGGTGTACAGTACACAGTAAAACAAAACAACGTTCCTCCAAGACCAAGGTGCTACATAGAACAGAAAACTACACAATACAACATGAAGGGCATGTATGCGGTAGCATGTGCAATGATGCAAAATTAATATGCAAAATAAAATAAATCAAAATGAATCAAAATATATATGCAAGACAATACAGGAAGGGGACACTGCACTGGCCCACTGGTAGTGTGGGCAATAATGTGCAACCTTATGTCTAGATTAACTGGTTAGTCTATCTGGGTATCCACCACACTACTCCCAGAATAAACCATTTTCCAAAGCTCTGTAATATTATCTCTAATGCAGCGAGATGGTTTTTTTTTTTTTTTTTTTTTTTCAGATATGGGGCATTCAAGGTTGATTTTCATTAAAACCCTCCAAATTCCTTTAAAAATTGAATGTCAAACAGTGGGGATGGCTCTAGTCACAAGCAATGCCTTTAGTTGCAATAAATAAAAAAATAATAATAATAATAAAAAGTAAAATATAGGAAAATAAAGACGTCTGATCATTTCGACCTTGTTGGGACATTTGGCTGTCTCCTGACAAAAGTGTTTTCGTCATTCTTGTTGTTTTCTCCAAAATAAATAATTAAAATAGCCAAAAATTGTCTTTTAAGTTTAGGGTTAAGTTTAGGCATAAACATTTTGTAGCTTCACTAATGATTAAAGGTCCTTTCAAGCAAACCGAGACTGTGGGTGTAACCATGTATTCCAGGTGCAAGCATTCAGTAATCAAGTAAGAGTTGACATGGCAACAGTTGTGAGATATTGGAAGTATAGTATGGTAGTCAGCCATATTGGAAAGCCATGGTGCATTCTGGGAGATGGAGTTTGTGTACTTCACTGTTACTTTTAATTATACCTACAATAATATCAGTATGTTGTGTTTAATGAATTTCACCAGAGAAGCTCTCTATTCTTTTAATGTCATGATTATAACTGACAACTAATGAAAACCCCATATTCAATTAGAATATTGTGAAAAGGTTCAATATTGAAGCCACCCGGTGTCACACTCTAATCAGCTAATTAACTCAAAACACTGCAAAGACCTTTAAATGGTCTCTCAGTCTAGTTCTGTGGGCTACACAATCATGGAGAAGACTGCTGACTTAACAGCTGGCCAAAAGACGACCACTGACACCTTGCACAAGCAGTGCAAGACACAAAAGGTCATTGCTAAAGAGGCTGGCTGTTCACAGAGTTCTGTGACCAAGGACATTAATAGGAAGGTGAAGTGAAGAAATAGATGTGGTAGAAAAAAGTGTACAAGCAATAGGGATAACCGCACCCTGGAGAGGATTGTGAAACAAAAGACATTCAAAAATGTGGGGGAGATTTACACAGACTGGACTGCAGTTGGAGTCAGTGCTTCAAGAACTACCATGCACAGACGTATGCAAAACTTTATGGAGATGCAGATTTCATTTCCCATCATTACCTGCACACAGTGCCAAAGCTACCAGTACCTGGTTTAAAGACCATGGTATCCCTGTTCTTAATTGGCCAGCAAACTCACCTGACCTTAACCTCATAGAAAATCTATAGGGTATTGTGAAGAGGAAGATGCAATACACCAGACCCAACAATGCAGAAAAGCTGAAGGCCACTATCAGAGCAACCTGGGCTCTCATAACACCTGAGCAGT
>JAOVVF010000036.1:15797672-15812613 GCA_028565595.1 Duopalatinus emarginatus | reverse complement strand
GTGTGCCATATATATGGCAAATTTAAATAATCAGAGTGATGCACAATGTAAAATTGTTCAAATTGAACAATCAAAAGTTTATACAGGAAGATTCACTTAAAAGGGGCACTGAATATTCTGTTGTAACTCCCATCTCTTTCGAGTAAATCTCTCTGTATTATGCATGTATTTGTGTAAAAAATGCTTGAAAAATAGCCTACAGAAAATCAGAACATAACCTCAAGTATCGAGCATAATCAATGTGGTTTTGTTAGTTGAGCTCATCTGTGTCATAACATCATACAAGAAAACCATCATTATCCATGTTGAAACATAAATATCCATTCTTTTCTAGACACTAAAGTAGAACAAAATACATAAATCATATACTGTCTTTATACATTCCATCTTAGTGTAGTTAATGTAGGTGGCATGGTGGCACAGTTGGTTACATTGAGTATCATGGCTCCAGGGAATCAGTTCCATCCTGAGATTGGGTTACAGTCTGTGTGAAGTTTTGATTGTTGCTACGTGGGTTTCCTCTTTGATATCCGGTTTCCATCCTCCTAAGAAAAAAAATACAGAAAACCAAAAACAGCATCTAGGACAGACCTGATTTTCCAAAATGAGTTCTATTTAAAGGAAACCTTCTGTTTTACATAGAAACTAAGAACTATATAGGGTTCAGACTTTCAGAGATAGATAGATAGATAGATAGATAGATAGATAGATAGATAGATAGATAGATAGATAGATAGATGTGTATCTCAGCTTGTCAGGAACCGAGTCGTTGAAACACAGAGCATTGAATGTCTTGCTCAAGGGCCCAGTGTTTGTCAGTGCTGCAGCTCAAACCCCAACCTTGAGATCAGTAGCCTGAACCATTGTGTCACTACAACTCCAAAGTATTACTTCTACTAGTATTGCAGGAATATATGAAAAATGTTTACATATATTGTTTAATAGTACAACATTTTGAAATAGCTAAATCTTTAAATCATTGAATGCTTTTAAATTATTAAATGCTGTTTTATAAGAGCTATTACCATCTCTCTCTCTCTCTCTCTCTCTCTCTCTCTCTGTCTCTCTCTCTCTCTCTCTTTCTCTCTCTCTCACTCTCTCTTCAAAGAAAAACAACAAAACAACAATAAAGCATATCTACTGAAATTATTTTGATTCAGAGGTACAAAATACCAAATTACAAGCTTCTCCTTTTGTCTTTTTAGAAGGTATGCTTTTAAAAGCTTAGGTGAAGTATGACATACAAACCCAGTAATGGACTGTAATTACAGTGAAACTAAATGATACTCAAGTTGCCAACTTGCTTCTTTTCATTTTCTTTCATCTTCAAAATGCTGATACTTACACTGAAAATTAAAACACTACAATCACACAGTGTTGTTCTGTTAATTGACAGAATTGAGAATCAGACGGCACCTACAACATAGCACCTTGTTTCCTGATAACAATTCCATGTTGCACTTTAAGAAATATATCAGGCATCGTGGACCCAAAATCAGATCAGTGATGGCTAGCAAATAAGCATAACCATAAATATATTTATACAACCTACTTTCAATATAACAATGCAATAGCTGTAAAGTTTTACAATTCATAAAATTAATATGTTGAGTAATATTTACTAAGTACTTAGATTATAAGTCCCAGATTGCATCTGCTATAGTTGTTTCACTGTTACTGTAGCTTTTATATATTATTTAGGTCACTAATCTGGGATGCGTTTCTCGTACAGTGAGACTAGCATTGAACTAACATGGTACGAGGCATTGTTAAACTAACTAATATCTAAAGCACAACTATTTCCCAAAACTGTCAGACTTTGTTCGAACCACAGTAGTTTGAACCATGTAGGTGAGAACCACTAACCACCAAGAACGACAAACATTATGATAGATTCAACAATTACATGTAATAAAACTATAAAGCAATAAAATAATAATAATTGCCAACTATTCTTTTAGAAGAAAAAATACAGTAACTACAGCATTCATAGGCACAGGAAAATATATCAAATGCGGAAAATAATAAAATGAATAAATAAATAAATAAATGAACACATTAGTAAGATGGACCAATAGCACTGCAACAATGAGCCTGGAATAAATGTGTGGTTGGAATGTGTTCCTAAATAAAATGCAGTTTTACAAACATTGGTGTTAATTCTCAGATTACTGACATGGTTCCTCACCCTGGGTTGTCTGTCATCGATGACATAATGCCCAGGATCTAAGCTTCTAATCACAGGTCTATGCTGTAGTTCCAACTACACAGTGTAACGAATGTTTGAGAATGTTCGGTGGAACTATGGTTTTGGGAAACACCCGTTTCTCTTAACGATGGTTCAGACTATGCAAGTTACCAACATGTTTACCTCTATAGTTCCAACTATGGTTTTGGGAAACACCTGCATCGCAACTGCATCGTTCCACCTATGCTTCTGGGAAATGCACCCTGATTGGTTAGAAGCGTTGGCACTAGTGCTGGCTGTAATTTAAATTACAGGAGTACATTAATTTACTTGTTCTTTATTGTATTGTATGTTGTTTTAACATTTCATTATCATTTCTATAGTACAAACTAAATCCACAGAGTCTTGCATGTCAGACATTCCACACAATATAATGTTAATATTTCATTATAAAGATAATATTTTAAAGACCTTTAGAGTTTTATTCCAATGAAAGAAAGTGGAAAAAAATAAAAAATACTTGCTTTTAAATGCAACTATAAACAGGCAAAACAATACATTAATTATTGTAATCATTGGCATGTTGCTGTGGTTTAGGAGAAATTAAACACATCTAATAACATGTTGTTATTAGACAATATCAAATTATTAGCAGAGTAGGTACAGTAACTGCACTGTGCCTTTAATTTTCTATAACAACAGAACCATGAATCATACTTATTTCCTTATGTTTTTTTAAAATTGGACAGAAGCAACTTGCCACTGCTGAATAATAGTTTATATATAATATATAAAAATATTTTATAAGATAAGCAATTTATAAAAATAAAGAAATAATACAAAATAAACAGTCTAATGTGTTTGTTGGTATCATGTTACCATTTCGTTATGTAATTACTACTGCTTCAATTATCTACTAGTCATAACCAACTGGAAAATAATCATATTTGGTATTAATGTAATGGTTTACAGTTAATCCAAATTATTACAGTTATAATTTTATAGACATATATTCATATGTTATGTTAAAATTCCTAACATAATGTTTAGCAGCATCTAGGAAACATATTTGGTTAATCAGCATAGCTTTTATTACAATTTTGTAGTTACATATTCATTAACACTACATTTTACTTGATTTTTATTTAGTGAAACATTTAAAGTATAGGAAGTAGTAGATTGTGCGTAGATAATGTAACCTAGTACTATAATATAATAGTGTTATTACAAATTTATTACCCATAGAAGTCTACCAAGGTATTACTTAGTGAGGATAATTGTATTTTTAAATGAGAACATGTTTTTTTTTATGTAAGAAATAATTAATTGAATTATTTATTTCCTTTTGTCTTTTTTTTTACAGCCCCAGAACATTAATTTATAAACACAGAGACCCCTATTATTAATGTATTTCACAGCTTAAATCACATGTATTTTGTTACTATATTATTAGCTGTATTTGTAATTGTACGGTGTGGTGTTCTGCTCATGTCAATGTGCTGCGCAGTTAGTGAGAGGGTAAAAAGTGTTCTCTGTCTGCACTTCTGTGTTCACTATTCTATGGCTTGAGCAGCTCTTCTGTCAAGGGGACCATGGTTATTAAAAGATATTACTCTGCTTCCCATTTCCTAGCAAATCAAAGGATTATGAATCTTATTTCCTTCCCATAAAGATTAAATGAAAAATCAGTGGTCTAATGGATAGGCCTATTTTAATCTAACCCATTAATACTTTAGTATGCAGGATATTATTGTTCTATTACAATGACTATAATTACTTTTATTTCATAATCTCTATCAGTGCTGGAATTGCTCACTTGTTAAATACTGGATCTTGCCAGGAAGGCCATTAATTACCGATCTATCTGCTCCTATTTAGGCCAAGATGTGCCGGATAAGATGAAAACATAATTTATTATCAGGCATACCATATATGCTTTTCTTCACTCACATGGAACATGTTTTTTTTTCAACATTTTAGCAAAATCTCGCTGTCAATCCATGGCTATTTGTTTGATGTCTGCTGACATGGACATTTACAGCTTCCCCTCTTACTCATCTCACAAATACTGCCACATGTCTTTAGTTTGTACAGGCAAAGAGCTGGGCACAATTATAAAACCTATGATCTGCCACATCAGCAATACAACACAAGTCATTGCATAATAGTGACAGAGAATGAGATTTTTTTAGACAAGGAAACATGCCTTTAAACAAACCTGGTGAAATATATGTTTTGGGACCTGAAGAATTCCAGTTCAGGTTCAGGTTAAATTATTTATTTATTTATTTATTTATTTATTTATTTATTATATGCAATCTCTTATTCCTGAAATTACACAAAAAATTATGATATAGGCTTCAGTAAATTACCTTGAGATTTGCAAAATAATCTTTTTATTAATGTTGTAAAGAAATACATACATACGTACATACATACATGCATACATACAAAGATACATACAAACATATAAGGCAAATATCAAAAACCAAAAGCAAAACAAGGCTGTGATCAGAATACAAATACAATAACAAAGTTTTGGCAAGTTCAGACAGTAAATAAATAATGAGTGTTACTTTGCAACATGGTATTGTCTAAAGTTTAATAACAATTGGTAATTGCGATTAGGTGTCAGGTGTGTGTGATCAGTATTCAGGAGAACATGCATGTAGAGTGGTGTGCTGGGAGTTGAAGCCAGTGGTGGTAGCCTCCAAAATTAATGAAAAGGCCTACAGCAACATTTAAGAAATTTCTCATGAGTGCTGGTTGTGTGCTACATGTGACGACAATCTCCCATATTCTTTGGGCTGTGGGCTAGAGTAGCAAACCAGATAGCAAATTTAATATGGCCCAAATCTGGGCCACATGTGCACTTACTTGTGGCCCACATACAGCATGGAATGATGGCATAGAAGAGGGCCAGATATACAACTGGACAATTACCATGGCAGAAGTGGCTCAGATATGTAATAAAAGTTTGCCAGTGCTGACAGTGAGCCAGCAGTGTCATATAATTGCCAGACGTGGCCCATATCCGTGTGCTATCTGGGAAGATTTGGCAATGGTGGCTATATTTTGCAAAAACCTACAAACCTACATGTCTGCCAACATTATGTGTAACAAATGTGTTATGGCTTGATGTGACAAAAAGTATACCTTCTTGGCCATAATTCCAAAGGTTAGGTGCAAAATGAATATTGCACATCACGAAAAAACACCATACTCACAGTGAAGCATGGTGGTGGCAGCATTGTGGTATAGGCTGTTTTTTTGGGGTTTTTTTTCAAAACAATGGCTTTTTCAAAACAAAACATTCAAGACAATGGCTTTACCAGAATTTTTAGATATTTGAAATTAATCGGCCAGAGCACTTACAGTCTTACACATATGGAATGCTTGTGGAAAGAGCAGTGGGCAAAGAAGTCAAGATGTGCCATGCTGAACTATCCAAATACAATAAAAGCGAAAGTTCATATCCTATAGAATATGAACTCTTGACTGACTCATTACAGTTAACATCACACTCTACTGCAAGGCATTTTAAATATATGTCTAGGGTATGAAGGTAGTAGGAAAAGTTAAAGTCTGTGCAGTGGCATAATTATTATATCTTATTTACAATGTAGCACTTTCTAGGATAAACATATTCAATTACTACTCTCAGTTTGTACTAGGTGTCAAAATATTAGAGATTTGTACTGATACATTTCCATAGCCATGAAATAACAGACATCTTAGAGAAAATAATATTCTTACAACACCGTAGCAAATGGGAATAAATAGGGTTCCTTAAATTTAATAAATAAATGCTGTCAAACTGCCTCAGACGCATTGCACATTGGCTCTCGATGTTTTTTTCATGAGCATGTGAAGTCAAATGGCCGTGCTTCCCTTTGAAATTGTTTTCAAAATCCTGGGAATATATAAATGCTAATATCGTAAGCTCACAAGCATTATGTGATAAGCTGAGAAGCTTATTATAATCTTGGAAGTTTAAAGAGTTTCTCCCATTTAGCTATCAGAGAGCATTAAATTGCATCAGTTTGCTAGCAGGTAGGCTAAAAAGTTAAATACTCTTTTAACTTGTAAAGGAGATTAGTATAACCACTGGTGACAGTGTCATATACAGCAGGGTTCATTAAAGGGCTTTACTGTATCGGTGCTATGCATTGAAGCACAGGTGTTTCGGTGGAGGACTAACAGACGCACACAATTATCTGACAGACTATGGATTGAATAGCATGTCATGCTATACAGGGGCAAACTGCAACTGTGACAACCTCAACAGTCTCATGGCAGTCCTGTTAACATAGCGTGACATAGCCCACTCTCTGACAGGACTCAAACTCAAGTGACATTTGTGCATGGGAATCAAAGACCACCTTGATTTTAGTCTATGGTGTACTTTGATAATCAAGGTGAAGGCAAAGATCTCCTTGGAATATAACATGTTGACATTGCAAGTAGTCTGTAGAATTGAAAACAAAAAATCTTTTTTTTTTAATACCATGAGGCCAAGTATAATGCTTTGATACCCAGTGATCTAAAACAGAAAGAAAAACCAAACAAAAGAGTGTTAGAAGTCTGGAGGCAGACAGGCATCTGTCTTTCACATACATAGTCAAAACATGGTCAGTATGAAACAGTGGCGCTTGTTGCTTCAAACCTTGAAGCTAATCTATTGATCTGTGTTGGCAATCAGAGCATGGCTTAGAACATTTTTAAATAATGATGGACTTTTGTTGGGTTGCAAAAGCATTAACTGTACAGTTTATTCATTACTTGACTGAACTTCCAACTTCTGCTAGTTGACTATAAAACAAAGCCCACTGATCTGGCCTAGAAGTTGTAAACTCTCAGAAGTTGTCATAATAATTGTTCTTGTTAAAGGTACAATATATATATATAATCAGGGACCATACTTTGAGATATCAAGCCACCAATTACCCTTCTACACTGGTCGCACATTCTGGATGTGGCAAATTAAGTGTTCCTGGGGTCCTACTCTGTTGCCAGTCTCAATTAGTCACTTATAGTGCGTTTGACAAACAGCTGGTCAACTTTGTCTGGATAATCTCCTAGTGCAGCTGTGCTGAAGCAGGCAGTGTGCTAGATTAATCTGCCATGTTAGCCCATTTGGGAAAGCCAGTTCTCCACACATACAGCAACTATCCTTCAATTCTATTTTCAAGTCAGTATCTGGAATTATAATAGGAAATTCCAAATAAAATTATTTCAGTTGAATAAAATTGGGCATAGTCCACTGAGTGGCAAAGCAAAAAGGCTTCTGCACTTTGCTATCGTCCAAACATGTAGCTTAGGCAAGAACACAGGTACATTCTTAATTTCCCTGAGGGAACCCGTCCAAAGGGATCAGTAAAGTTTCTTCTAATCTAATCTAAACAGGGTCACATAAATTCTACCTTTGTAAATTCTCATGACTCTATGTGTCTAGTGGACTCCTAACCTATATGTTAATTTTGAATGTCCCATTCAGTCTGAGTCCCCTTTTGCTTTTATAATTAGCTATACTCTTTTGCAAAGGATTTCTATTAAATTTTGGATGTGGCTGTTGGGATTTGCCCCTTCAGCCACAAGACAATTATTGAATTAGTAAAGAGAATTCCAGTTCATTCCAAAGATGTTTAGTGAGTTTGAGGTCAGGACTCTGTGCAGGACACCTTATCTATGCAGACTATGCTATACAAATGGTCAACAATGTATATACATATATTCAACATATATTTAACATATAATGAACTATTTCAATATATCTATGTTAAACATATTCTAACCCAAACCATAACTCTAACCCTAATGAGATGTTACAGATGCTCTACATGAAACAGCTGAATTGTTGAATCTTATCTAATAAGCAAATACTTTGTAAAATCTTGGTTGGTGGACTGTCTCCTTTTTTTCTAGTAAAGGGAAATTTCCTGCTACAGCAGACAAAGACATCCTATACAAGTTTCTTGGCCAATGCTTTAATTGTAAAATTTATACCATGCCACTTGATTAATATATTTTATATAAATTACCTTAATAAAGTCTGTGTTTTGTGCTAAATGCTTACCATTATCTATAATAATCAATGACACATAACATCTTACATATCCTTGCCTATAAATAACACAATATCAATTCAGTACATCTCATATGCCTCATTACCTTTGTAACTACATAATGGTTTAATTGTTCATATAGTCATTACAAAAAAACTGTGTACTAAATAATGTGGTTTAAAGTTGGTGGTAAAAAAAATCTAATTAAACAGCTGGGACTTTAATGAAAGAAAAATTACTCTTGTGCCAGCCAAAATAACTTTGCCTGCTTTTTAATAACCAATGTGGAATTAGACAATTATAAGGGCAAGCTTACATGGGATTACAGATGTATTTCTATGGTAAATAGTTAAATGTCAATCCTTTCTTCACCATTATCAGAAATGATGATGATGATGATGATTGTTGGCAAATCATTATAGAAGCTTTATGTTACAATGATTCAAACCAAACAACCGCCAGCTGTTGGAAAAATAGAGAAATCAGGCTAAACAATTTACCATTAAACTCATTCCATTAATTATCCGAATTCATGTGTTTGTCGCATTGATTACACAATATTGCGATAAAGGCTAATAACTCCAAATAAGACATAACAGCTAACAGCCACAAGCCTATTCAGAGTCTGCTGAAATAAATAGTCAGCAAATAAAGCTTTAAATAAAAATCAATATGGTGGCTTCAGTAATCAGGATTAAACAGCAATCATTATTAGCTGGTCATCATGTGCAAAATAGGAAATCAATAGAAGAACAATTTGCATGAACAATTTACTTCATCCATTTCACAATTCAAAAAAAACCCAAAAAGACTTGTTATCCCAGCATCCCACATCAGTGTAGCTCAACTCCAACATTCTTCACATCCTTTTAATGACTCTTCTGGGTATAGAGAAAGAGAGACAGAGAGGAGAAAAAACAAAAAAACAAAATAAAAAAACCCCACAAAGTCAGTGATGGATAACTCACTGTGGTATCTTTAGACCAGCTGGAATGACCTCCCTGGAGAAACTTGGTAGAACTGAAGACAGTCCTCGTTATGCGTCACTGCTGTGTCCTTTTCCCTTAGTGCTTGCAGGATGGCTTGCTTGTCACCAAAGTACAGAAATTTGATGATTATCCAGGCCTGTTGCACCCACTCCACCACAGCCAAATTGGTCTACCAGTGCAGGTTGCCAGTTCTGTAAAATTGCTCTGTAGAATGGTGACAGCCTGTGCCTTTGAGGCTCATCAAGTTCAAATCATAGTACAAGCTTCCAGCCTACATATTGGCAAGAGCAGTCTGAAGGTCCATCACTGTAGCTTTCCAGCTCTACACTTGGCTGTCAATGCTTGCTGTGGATTTGATCAGGGTAGGAGCTGTTTCTGTACACAATTGTGTGGTTCTCTAACAGCTCGCCATGATATAACACTATTGATATCTTTAGCTTTGTTTGTATGCAGGGTCATTGATGCCACAATCAGACTGGATCAAACCTATTAATATGGCGTCAAAATAGGATCAAAATAGGATCATAGGAAGTTTTGAGCACCAAAAAACACCACCGCGCATTCTCAATTACAAAATCTCATTTATGGGTTACAGATTTTAGTTTATGGTGCGCAAAACTTTAGATCCGGTTACGGATTTTGCTTTTTGGTGCGCAGATTTCCTTTTGCTGTGCGAGTTTTCTTTTTTGCTGCACGGATTTCCTTTTTTCCACGCAAAACTTTTGGACCTATTCTTACGCTTGGGTGGGATCTAGACAGCTATTGGCTGTTGAAGTTAAGCCCCGCCCCATCAGCCCATTCTACACGCCCCCAATCAACATGACTGCCGCGAGATGCCCTTTCAAATTCGTCATTCTTTTTGTTTACACATTTATGTTTTTGATCACAATATATATTAACTGTATAGGTCTCATGGATGTAATTATCCTTTTTATTATTATTTACGAGTCACTGCAGTTTATAAGAACAGGGGCAGGGCTGCCGAATTTGGCACAATACCGGCAAACACAGATAAGCTGTGTGTGTGTTTTCTCATATCATCTATTTTTTAATGATTATGTCTTTTAATAATGCACACTTAGTCATAAAGGCTCAGAGTCAGACTAGTAGAGTGCGAAGTCCTAACATAGCACATTTATAGCGTTATATGGCTCTCAGTATAAAGCTAGGAGGATATACTGGAGATTGAGCTAGCCTGGGTAGTTAACATTAACTAAACATTAATGTGGGAAGTTAACACTCTACCTACATTAACCAGTTAGTAGTCTGACATAGCGGCTGTGACGAACTGCGCAGTACTAAAAAACATAATCGTTAAAAATAGCTGATATAAGAATGCCGGTCGGCCGTTTTCAAAGCTCTCACTGATAAAGCGGGGGTGTGTAAAACGGCCTGGGTTGGAGGGGCTTAACTTCAACAGCCAATCGCTGTCTAGATCACGCCCAAGCGTAGAAAACCTGCGCAGCAAAAAAGGAAACTCACGCAGCAAAAGGAAATCAAAATCAGTAACCGGATCTATAGTTTTGCGCACCAAAAACTAAAATCTGTAACCCATAAATGAGATCCTATTTTGACGCCATATATTGGCATGCTCATTCTTTGCATCATTGCAATAATATATTGGTCTACGTTTTTTTTTTTTTTTATATATATATATAAACGTTTAAATCTATTTCTAATGATTATGAGGCTGAATGGTTGACAAGCTAATTTTGTTGTAGCATTTGATATTTGTTTGATATTCAGCAAGAACAGAGTAAATAGTAAAAAAAATATGTATGTCATGGTTAATAATGGTAAGATGAATTATACTGATGGCTAAAGTATGCATTTTAATATTATCATCAACCAGAGCATTGTTGCTCCTGAATGTCATGCAAATATAAAATGCTGAGCAGGTTTACTGCCATTACAATCATGCTATCTGCTCAATAATTACACTCAGATGATGTTGTGTTGTGACAACACAAAAAAAAAAATCAACCTTGAGCATCATGTTTAAAAGGTGGGCTTCCTGTCTGGACTGGTATATTAACATAGATACTAAGCCTCACTCCATTAGGACACATATAAACAGTCCATTAGCGATCTGCAAATAGAAAGAAATGCTTTGGATTGGTGAAAAATTTGTATGTAATATGTAAATTAATATGTACCTTTTGTAGTTCAGTTTTTGAAACTCTGCTGCATGTTCATAGATGCAGTTTGCTATTTTCACACTGTTGATCCAGAGCAACATTTTTTCATCCCCAGGCCAGACATTAGCTTTCCACATTCATGAGCGAATTACAAGATATGATTTCAGCCTATTTTGTACCCTGATTAATGCAATATTCTATTTTAATTAAAAAATGTGGTCTTTGTAATTGCAAACAGGCACTAGGCTTTGTTGCACCTAATTGTAATGAGTAGCATGTAGATGTCGTGTGGGAGATAATAAAGTTCACACGAAACACAGCTATCAGATCCAGTACCAGCTGTGAACACACACGCACACACACACACACACACAAACATTAAACGGTTTTCTCCAGGCTTGGGTGATTAGAAAGCAGTGCCCATAAAATATTTGCACATGCCCGTTATAGAGTATTTATTAAACTGGTGGTAAATACATAGGAATGTACGTTGCCATGCAACAGCTATTTCTAAGGAGGCTCCAAGTTTTTACAAGAGTTTCAGAGTGTGTGTTTTCTAGCAGGTGAAGATGCCAGTGTCATTGGTATACCCCCTGCAAGCTTTAAGCACCGTGTTATCAGCATGTGCCCAATGTGGGTCACAAACCTGTAATAAAGCAGGGGAGCTTGGGCTCGGTTTTGGCTGCCTGTGTTCTTTCTCAGCATCCAGCAACATCCGGAGCATTGTGTTAAATTATTGGGGTCAGTGCCTCTGCCTGCTCCCGTGATTTGTTTGAAGATACACAAGGCCCATTTGACACTGAAGGGCATTTTTCTAGCACAAAGGCTGTAAATTAAAAAAAAAAAAAAAAGCTACCACATCTAGACGATGCCAATCATTTTGCAGGGTGACCTTGATATAAGAAGCATCCAGACACTTTTAAATGACTTGCCTGACACAAAGTTTTCCACTGAAAGACTGTTACCTGTATCTTCGCCAACACGCCTGACTGGCTTAATAAGATAAAAGGCGCACTTTTGGTTTTAGTTTAATTTCAGCAAGGTGTCTGGTTCTCCAGAATATCATTAAACAGGCATCATCCCAGTTACGATGTTGCAGCTAATCAGCTTAATGAGGCAAAGATTGCAGCAGTAATCAGGCATCATTAGGCTTATGAGTATTTATTATCGGTGGCATGGATGCAATATAGAGGTGCCATAATGACACGCAAAGAAGAGGATGGCACAATCTGTTTATTAATGGCCTGCTGTCAAGGGGTCGGTGCAACACTCCAATTCTGGTCATCTATCACCTCTGAGTTCTGGCATAGCCATGATAGATTTGCTTTTCTTCTCCTGACCCGAACGTTACATGTTTTAAAGATAGCAAAAGATGCAAGTTAAAGTTCAGTGTGTCATGTAGGCTACCCTGAGGCTAGCTCCTACAGAGCACTTGTGAAGGTGATGTTGGTGTGTCACACAAGGGAAAGTCGAAGCATGTGCCTGTAAGTAAGTGTAAGAACAAGAACACTATTCCTGTGCCCTCGTGTTAGATTCCAACCGTGTCTCATCTTGTTTGCCTTTATGCTCAGTTTCATGCTGTTTGGAGCCTGTTTTGCTACAAGTCGAGAAATCACACGCTTTCATATATGTGTCTCCTTGATGTTTTCTTGCTGTCTGTTTGCCAGCAATGGCATACTTATTAAGGCACACATTTTTCATGTGGATCAAAGTTTGTTGCTGCAGCTTGATGAAGGATGAGAAGCAGCATGTCCAGGTAACAGTCAATTTTTTTGCATTGAATAATATTTCGTGCTTAGCGAGTAACCAGTGGTTTGGTGCTGAATATCTACAAGACATTTAATGCCTGTGTGGGTAGACAGTGCGGGAGTACTATGAACCAGTGCTCATTAAAACAGGGCTAAAAGAAGCATTTGAAGGACATTAATTACTTTAGCGGGAGTTGGTTCTTCAGTATTGTGAGGGCAATTACACTCTGTGTAACTCATGGATGCTATAATATGTAATAACCATAATAAGGGCCTTGCTCAGGGGCCCAAAAGTGACACCTCGGCTGCACTGGGGCTTGAACTCTCAACTCTCTGCCCTCAAACCCTCTGGGTTACTGATCAGATGGTTGAGAGTTCAAGCCCCAAGCTGCCACTGTTGGGCCCTTGATTATGCCCTTATTAACATTTTGCTCCAGGGATGCGGTTGATCGTCAGCTCGAACCCGTTTCCTAACAAGCTGTGATATGAGATACTTTGATGCTGTCCTACTGATACAGGCAGGGACCATACCTTACCAAGCTTGGAATAGATGTGGCACAATGGTTAATCATTTCTCTGTGTAAATGATCCAAAGGTTTGTGAGGTTTCAGCCCCACATGATCAAGCTGCCATTGTTAAGCAAGGCCCTTTCGGCGACACGGTGGCATAGGTGGTTAGCACATTCTCCTCTCAGTGCTCGGGTCTTGGGTTCAAGTCCCCATCTCCTCGTGGGTTTACTCCGGGGACTCCGGTTTCCTCCTACAGTCCAAAAACATAGAAGTTAGGTAAATTGGCTATTCTAAATTACCCTGGTTAATGAATGAATGTGTATAAATGTATGCAAATGTTTATATACTTAGATATGGATTGGCACTCTATCCTGGGTGAACCCCCTAGTGCCAGATGCAGTACTCCAGGTGGACTGTCGTTTCCTGTTGAGAATATGCTGTGCACGATAGGCTGCCGCTTCTTGCCGGTGTGTGTCAGTTGAGTGTTGATTGTAAAGCATCCTTGGGTTTTTCGAAAGGCTTTATATAAGTATAATTTCATATAATTTCAATTAAACCTTTCTCCTGGGGTGTTGTATCGTGATTCATGACTTCTATATGTTAAGAAAAGAATTTAATCTATAATCTGTAATCTTTATGTCACAAATAAAGGATTTTTTTTTAAACTTTGCAATCATAAATATATTTTGTTTAAGCAAATGAATGCAATTTTAAAATAGATGGTTTGATTTGTATATTTATTTTATAAAATCACAATGTATAGTTATTCTATGCTACTTCAGTATTGGTATTATTGGTGAGTTTTGCACAACACCTTTTTAGCCGTCAAGCCCAGTGGAACTTAGTGCCAACGCATGTAAACATGCAGAAAAAAAACTGATGTTTACCTCAAACATGTTCTGTCCTTGTGCTTTATTCTGATTTTCTTTTTTTTTAATGTAAGAAAATTCTCCAATGTCAGAAAATCATGGGCATGGGGCTGATCAGTTCAAATATTTGTATTCACATAACACAGTTCACATAAAACATGACTTAAGGCAAAGTCGGCAGAGTAGATAAAGTACACAAAGTTTGAAGTAAACACATAAAAGTAACAAAGTAAATAAACTGGATATTTTACATTTATTCTAATTATCCATAATTAATATTAGCATACAAGCCTATAGCACCTCCAGAATGTGTAATCATGGCATCAGTATGTGATTAAAGCTCAAAGCATTTTCTACATTTTTAGCTAAAACAGCAGCAAGACCAAATGCTCACAGTTCTTTATTAATGTATAATAGTATATATTAATTAACTAC
>JAOVVF010000036.1:15697531-15711933 GCA_028565595.1 Duopalatinus emarginatus | reverse complement strand
CTGAGCTGCACTCATCATGCTAAACCTGAAAACCTGAGCTGCACTCATCATGCTAAACCTGAAAACCTGAGCTGCACTCATCATGCAAACCTGAAAACCTGAGCTGCACTCATCATGCTAAACCTGAAAACCTGAGCTGCACTCATCATGCTAAACCTGAAAACCTGAGCTGCACTCATCATGCTAAGAAACATGCCATAATTAGTGCAGTTTAGAATGGAATTGGGCTTTTAAAACTCTTTTTTTTTCACACTGCAGAGTAGGTATTTTATTTTATTTATTTATTTATTTATTTATTTAAATAATTGTGTCTCACTAATTTGCTTTATTTCCCTAGTATAAGTTTTGCATGCAGGTCTGATATCTCTTACTGGGGTAACTCTCACTTTTCTGCATTCTTTTGTTAATGTTTTTTATCTTGCATGATATCAATGCCACTTCACTATTTTGCTTGTGCTTTTTGCATTTTGCTCAGTAGCAACATTAACCCTTTAATTGTGAGGGTAAAGATTAGGGAAGCAATACCCAAGACAAGCCCATCTACTTTATCCCTTATAACTTGGCGGTGGTATGTAGACATCGGATTGTCCCAAATTATTAACATGCTGTATATGAATATTGTATGACCCCAAGATTAATGTTAACTAATTAGAAAGCAATTACAGATGTGTGTTTCCTGGGGGCTTTACATCTAAAATTTGTATGGTAATTGTACTAAAATAAAATGCATATATAGTGCATGGAGATGTCCAGATAAGAATAAAGACTCTGACCAATACATTTTTAATTATACCTAATTCGGATTATGTCGTTTGTCACCCTGGCCATTTATCTCCATTAATAAATCTTTAATCTTTCTAATTTAAAGTTAAAAGTCTCATGTCAGAATCAGTAGTCCTTTTTTTTTTTTCTCCTAAGTTGACCCTTAACAAAACTTTTCGTGTTTACTTACGAGTAACATGTGCTATATGCTGTGCTCTCTTGTCAAGGTCATCTGTTCATTAGCAATATGAATTGCTTCTTCAAATCAATATTATCCTGTCATGCATCTTCTTAAGTTGTTAACATGTTTATAATGAGCTTGTTATTGGGTGTTCCAAGCAGTTTAGGTATGGTTTTGACCTGACATATAGTGAGCGAATTCTAATTAATGTAATAAATCTTACGATTTTAGTGTAAAAGCTGTTGAAGGTTATTATAATGTAAAGGGTTATAAAATTATTTCCTTCAAATCCCTATGAAACTGATAGTTTACAAATGAAAGAAATTTGGCACTGTTTTCTACTCTCCCTAGGAGTGGGCGTCCTACAAAGATCAGTCCAAGGGCACACTGTAGAATCCGCTCACTGCCTCAGGGCCTGGACAGCTTGTAATCATTCAGGGACCAATGAATTTCAAGTTGCATCAAGAAATTCTACAGCAGAATATAAGAGCTTTTGTGTGTGATCTAAAACTCAGAAGAGCTTGGGTCAGACAACTTGGCAATTATTTGAAAACTCAGGAGGACATCAACAACAAAGGGTCTCAAACAGAAGAAATTTTAGTCAGAGTCCTGACCTTAATCCCATTGAAACTCTGTGGCATGATATGAAGCAAGCTGTTCAAGCAAGACATCCCCTAAGGTACAAAAGCTGAAAGAGTTTTGGAAAGAAAGATGGGTCACATCACCTTCTAACCAGTGTGCAAAATTTCTCAGCAGCTACAAAAGGGTTTTGTGAGGTTGTTGCGCATGTCTATCTTCACTAGACCACTACACTAGTAGCTGCACAAACACACACACACACACACACATACATATACACCATTAATGAGTATTATTTGTAATCACAACATTTTGCCAGCCATTCATGCAGTCATATACATGTTCCAAACTTTTACTATGTTCTCTAAATTAATGAATGCCATGAAGCTGAAAAGCTCTTAATTATGTTATTAATTAGCATGGTAATCCATTTTAGTGCTCTATAAATGAATTCTTCAGAAGACTTTATCTGAATTATCGACCATTTTTCAGATACTTTCTTTTATGAGATTTGTTTTGTATTCCTTTGGGGCTTTCTCATTTGTGGATGGTTTAACATTTGAAACAAATAAACACAGTCATTGCTGAAGCAAAGTCACATCCAATGGAAATGTGAAATGTTTAGTTAAAGGTGAAGAGTTAAATGTCTCCTCTATTCATCACCAGAGGTCTTATTAATAGTAGAATAAAATGCAATAGATAAACAATGCCTTGTGCAGCCCAAAGCCATGTTAAATCTGGACATTTGCTATAAAGCAAGTAGTGGCATATGGTATGCAACTCATTCAAACAGGATATTTTTATTTTAATCAAACAGTATCATTCAGTCACTGGTACAGTTTTACACCATGCAGACAAAGCTTCACCAATTAATGTTTGCCACATTGAGACTACAGATGAGAAATGCATAAAAAGTAGATAAATATTGCTTCCTCTGACCTCACAGCTGTCCGAAATAGGCTATCATACCAACCACAAAACAGACAGTAAACAATAGCCTCACCATAACAGATGGACTTATTGCTAAGCTATTAATATGGTTTAAACAATATCGCTCAAACATGCCAAATTTAAATATATAACAAAGGCAATCATTTAACATTGACATGAGCAGAATTTTGTCATTGTTTGTAAATTTTGACTTTTGTGGAGTTACACATATTTAAAGTGTTTATACTGCAGTTTATATGTTGTTTTTGTTGCTACTGACCATGTTTATTAAATGGTTTTCTATTAAATCGACTCAATAACCAACAAGGTCAGAACTAGACTTCTTCACTTTGATTTATTTTCTAAAAAGAGAGATATGATTTACTGCAATTTATCAGCTATTTCAGATATTCATAAACTTTAAATGAAACAAACTATTTATTTATTTTTTTTTTTTAAGAAAAAAATAAATGTTCCTAAAATATTCAAGTCTGCTCAATTCTAAATCTATCTAATGATTTAAACATATTGGCTGTTTTTTTTACTTAATAAGAGACTTGTATCTAGTCTCGGTTTTCACAGATAAGTTCAAATTTAACTGAAATGTATTACATTGAAACAAACGTAGTGCTTTGTGGAAAATGCCCACACACTGTATTCACCGAGTTCATGGTTAGAGTGAGATGTTAGTGACTGGCAGTCATAGCTTTCCTTATGACTCTTTATTACTTCATCCTTCCTATAAATCCATAGAAATCACTCTTGCTTGTAAAATCTTTTACAGTGTGAGATTCGAAGATTTGTGTGTGATCGGTTTACCATCCTACACTGCAGGTGAAACAGACTGGTGCTACATAAGGAGTGATAAAGTATACACACAGACTCAGTATGTTTGTTATAGGATCAGGAGCAATGCTACATCGTAGTGAGTGATTCATTGTATCATTGAACCTAATGGAGGAAGATGTAGATATATTGGATAGAAATTGGATATCCTTAAGCGCTTTAACTAATACTTCTTCATTTTTTTTCAGGGGGGTAAAGATTAATCATTCATCCATACCTGTATGGCTGAAAGGTCCAATAATATAATTCAAAATCTGACAGTGCCAAACCACCTCAGGGTTTTCTGCAGCTCTATTAGCCAAAACCATTGTTCCTCCTATGAATGAATCTCTGGAGCTAGCTGGGTCCCCACAATATATGTATATTTTTGGATTTACACACATAAGTTGTATTATTTATTTAGATTAGATTAGATTAGATTAGATTCTACTTTATTGTCATTGTGCAGAGTACAGTACAGAGTGCCAAAAGTACCAGAAGTATTTACAGATAAAGTGCAGGGAATGAGTATAGGAAATAATGCTTACAGAATGTGAACATTATATACAGCTGAGGTCAGTAGGGTTATTATGTACAGTATAAATATTGAATGAGAATATGCACATATGAGTATAGATGGACAGATGAATGTATATACACAGTATATGCAGAGTGAATGAAATGAATAATGATACAGATGTGTCATGACAAATAGTATAAAAAGCAGCAAATTGTCTAATATATACAATGGGTGTGAATATTGCAACGCTATAGAACAAAGTAGAGTGTGTAATTAAAGTGACACAACTGAAGTGACTATGATGAGTTCAATAAAGTTACAGCCTCAGGAAAGAAGCTCTTTCTGAATCTGCTGGTGCGGGAGCAGGGGCTCCTGTTATGCCTACCACATGGTAGGAGATTGAAAAGTCCATAGTTAGGATAAGAAATGTCCTTGATAATGTTCCTTGCCCTACCCAGGCAATGCTTGGGATAGATGCACGCAAGTGTGGATAACTCATTGTAGATGCAGTCAGATGCAGAACAGTTGCCATACCACACTGAGATGTTTTCGATGGTACAGAAATAGAAGCGCAGTAATATCCTTGAGCACAGGTGAGCTTTTTCAAAGGCTCCGTAGAAAGTAAAGACACTGCTGTGCCTTTTTTGACCAGAATTGATGTATTAAGTGACCAAGAAAGATCCTCAGAGATGTGAATACGAAGGAACTTGAAGCCAGACATCCGTTCCACCATAGCTTCATTCACATAGATGGGGGAGTGGACCTGACTTGTCCTCCTAAAATCCACAATGATCTCTTTGGTTTTGTTGGAATTAAGCACCAGGTTGTTTTCCTCACATCATGTAGTCAGATGCTGTACCACATCCCTGTAGGCCACATCCCTGTCTCGTCATCACCTCTGATCGGGCTTATCACTGTGGTGTCATCTGGAAACTTGATTATGGAGTTACAGCCATAAACAGGAACGCAGTCATGGGTGAATAGGGAGTACAGAAGAGGGCTCAGCACACATCCTTGTGGTATACTTGTGTTCAGGGTGATGGAGGAGGAAGAGAGCTTGTCTAACTTAACAGACTAAGGTCTGTCAGTCAGGAGGTCCAAAATCTAATTACAGAGTGATGCACTGCTACCGAGCTGGCTAAGTTTGGAGATCAACTTGGAGGGGATGACTGTGTTAAATGCTGAACTAAAGTCAATGAACAGCATCCTAACATATGGAGTGCCGTGGAAATGGTGTCCTCTGTAGACCTATTGTGACAATAGGTGAATTGAGGAGGATCCAATCTGGCAGGTAGACAGGACTTCAGCTGATAGAGAACTAGTCTCTTGAAACACTTGCCAATGATTGGAGTGAGTGCAACCGGATGGAAGTCATTGAGGGTTGAAGCACTTGAATGCTTAGGCATTGGCACGATTGTGGCAGTCTTGAAGATAGTAGGGACTACTGCCTGGGCAAGCGGCAGATTAAAAATTTCCATGATGACCCTGGTCAGCTGCTTAGCACAGGTTCTAAACACATGGCCAGTCAGTCCATCAGGAGCAGCTTGATGGAGTGTGGTGACATCTGTACAAGAAAATGCAAGTGGTTGCTCATCGTGTGGCAGAGCTGTTTTTCTGAAGTCTACCAGATTTCCACAGTCAAAAGGAGCATAAAAGTGATTAAGCTCTTCGGGGAGTGAGTTGTGGTTAGTAGGAAGTAAACTGCTTGGAGGTTTGAAAAAGCTGTGAAGGCGTGAGAAGCAGGGATGGTTAGTGGGAGGTCCTGGAGAAGCCCATCTAGGTGTCTCAGTCCGCAGAGTGACATAGCGATAACACAGCAAGTTGCCATGGAGCCAACCTTGATCAGGTCCCAGGCAGAGTCGATAATCTTTAAGTGTCTAGGTAAACCGGCATAAGGGATACAAGAGCGTCTCGTTGCAGTGTTCTTCCGGAGGAGTTGTTGTTCCAGCAGCGGCCTTGGCCAAGGGCAGTGCTGATACGGGGAGCCGAAAGCAGACAAGTTTATTAAGGTTTCGGATAAGAAGATGCATTTTAATTTAACGACTACTCTCTTTGTCCATTCTGGTCTCCAAAATGATCAATTTTTCTGTGCAAAGCTGAAAGCTTCTCCAAGATGATGTTGCGATTCATAGTCACAGTCTGAGTGCTGACAGCTCTGCCCACTACATCAATCATATCAGGCAGCTTTGTGAGGCCTTGGACAGCTGCCCCCATACCTCGAATTTCGCTATAACCCAGGGCAATGCCTAATCCAATCAGCAAAATATCCGTTATCATGGATCCGAGTAGGTAGACATCCTCATTGTCCTCCACGGAGAGAGCAGCCAGGCACACGACACGCCACTTTTCCCACGTGTCCCAGCTGCAAATGTTCCGGCAGGACAAGTTGGCTCCCCCGAACCCAGACTTCTTGTCTGCGTGGAGAGACCAGTTGATCAAATCCATATTTTCTTCATTTAAAGAGCAGTGCGGGGAGAGTCTCTCAAAAGTATAAGACAGTAGACTGCACAAGCCAGGAGAAGCAAAGCAAAAGAGATAAGAGAGAGGAGAGGGAGAAAGTGTGACCGCCTTCACCGAGAGACATACTTATTAGCTTTATCATCAATTCCATCTCAATACAAGAGGACAATGATCATTGTTATGCATCATTGCATTTTAGACAGCTATAAGTGAATCGTTAGATCCAACGTTAAGTAGCAAACCCATCCCTGTTACTACTTTGAGATGTTGTGTATTAGAGAAATGCATCAAACAAAGCAAGGAATGAAACATAATGTTATTGAGGTGCATTTTAATGGTTTAAACGTATATTTGGTATTAAGTGTTCAGAATATGGCTTGAAAATTGTCTGTCATTGCAACTGACCCTATTTTCTTCCATGAATCTTTTTATAACCCTACATTACATAAGAACATTACAAAGGCATTAATATATTCATATAATAATGTTGATATCACTGGATTTAGACTACTTTATAATATTATATTTCTTTATGCCACCAAAATCATGTGTAATATGGAGTGGTAAAATTAGCCAAAAATCTCTAAATCCTTATTCAAGGTTAACTTCCTCAGGCAAATAACACTCTGGCTCATTCAAGTTTTCTTTACTTGGTGTAGCCTGTGATAGCCTGATGTTCCATTCAGGTTCAGTTCTCCCGCCTAACTTGCAGTGTTCCTAGGACAGTCTCTGTACCCACCCCAGCCCTGACCAGGATTAAATAAATAAATAAATAAACAATAGGTTTACATTGTGATTAAACACACAAAAAGTTCTTACTGTAACCAGTTCTGTCACTTTCAAACAGAGAAGAGTGCTTATATACCCTGTACAGACTGCAGCGGACAAAATTGTTAAACAAAATGTTTAAATGAGTTCATAAAAAAATGTGTTATATAGAAATACATTTAATAAGCAGAACAGATTGTTTCATGTTAAATGAATGTTAAAATGAAATGAAATATATCAGTAAAACATGAGACCGACACTTATAATTAAGTCTTTCTTAATGGGTAATAATCTAAAATTATTAGAAATGTTTTTTTTTGTTTGTTTTGTTTTTGTTTTTTTTCCCAAAATTAGATCTGCTCATAAATGTAGAGGTCTTTTAATGGAAATTATTTTTTTCTCCGTTCACCTCTGGTAACCAAAAATCTATTCAAGAAACATGCAAGTAAAACACATTACAGTTAAGAAATAGAATAGAATAGAAAAATATAAAATTTGACCATTTTAGCTTTCCAAGTTCTTATTAATTTAAATCGTATAGAATATTTTTATTATTTTATCACTATACTGTAAAATTGTTCCATTTTAATGAATGCCAATATATGAGGATATCCTTGTAAGGTGCCTTGGTCTGAGCATGAACATTATAATGTATAACAGTCCTTAATGAATGGGGAGAAAAAGAGGAAAACCAAAATTCACCAGATTCCCAATACTTTTGAAGTGGTGATAAAAGTGGTGGTAATTGCAGAGCAGAAGCTACACGAATCAGTCATAAAGGAACAGCTGGCTTTTGTTATGCTAACTGAAGAAGACACTTTGGCAGCAATAGTGTCATTAATTAGGAACTTTCTACAAGAAATCATGGTAACAGATGATTCTAGGAAAATTGAATCATCTGTTATCGTAGAAATCATAATCATAGAAATAATGTATTAATCTGGATTTTTATGCATTTTGCATTTCAACAACTATATTTTTTATATTATTTTGGAGTGAAGGTTAAACTTTATATATAGTATATTATAACTGTTTGGCATTGTCAATAATAATAATAATAATAATAATAATAATAATCACATTAGTAATTTAAATAGGCTAAATGCTCTAAAACACACAAAAAAATTACAACTCTTGTTAACAAGCTCAGTCTTTAACAAGGTAATGTCCAGTTACTCAGACATATAATCAATCTTTTGCAAATGACTCTATCAATAATGGCTCAACTGTCAATGACCCTGGCAGTTAACCTTTTAAATAGGATAAATTACATCTTTATCAGCATTTTAATGTCAATGAGGCAAGCAAAAGATAGACAGAAGATGTGTGAAGTTCTTTGTTTACTTTTTTATTCATATTTGTGTGGGATTGCTGCAAATAGAAGGCCAATTCTGGCTTTTGGCACTGGAATAAAATAGACTTTTAAATGATCCACACTAGCCCTTTTTTCTTTTCTTGTCTTTTCTTTGGTGGTATTAAACTCTAGGAACTAGCCTCAGGGCCAGAATGTTTCTCCTTTGGCAGGTCAGGCCCTTAACCCTACTTTGAATACATGGCTGACCCTTGAAAATCAGAAAAAAAAGGTATTTTTTTAGTAAATACAATAAACTCTCCTAAACTCTACCTTATTTAAAGATTTAATTATACCATTGTATTTTTTCACATACAATGATTTAAAATGTCACATTCCTGTAAAGGCTGTGAGAGACTGTGCAGCCTTATCAGGCTTAATATGGTTTTCATAGAAATACAGCTGCATTTACATTTTAACCAGCTTTTCGAGCTCTGGGAAGCTTAATCAAAAACAAAGCTCTGTAAGTTACTTACAACTGAACAGCAGCTGAGATCTGCCCAATTCTCTTGACCAACAGATCAAAACCACACTTTTCATCCAAACACATGACCTTTGGACAGACTTCATATCAATTAGCAAAACAGATTTGGGAAGTTGCTCAAAATACCATGACTAATGAGAGCTGATTTACATATCTTGTCCACAAATATCGCAAACCCCTACAAACACTTGATCAGTCAGCTTTGGCCACGTCTGCAGTGCTCTTGAACTAGGATACACCCTCGTGCAACACTCTGACATGTACGTCCGTCTCATTTTCTGTTCTGGCTATTGCAGCAAATCCACAAACACCATGACCTAGAAAGATGTTACCTCAGAAGCATTTTGCTTGGACCACTGGGGACACCCTGAAGAAGCGTGAGACAAATGCTGGCAAATAACTGAAATGACAGATCCAATCCTACAAGTATCATATAAACAGAGATGGATCGCCACTGAAGCAAATCAAATATTAATAAATAGATGTGGTGCTTAGACAGGACGATAGCTGCAGCATTAAACCCATTTATCTTCCACTTTGCTTTTCCTCCTGGCTGTAATATTTCTCATCAATCATCAAGTGCAGTGTCAAATGTAGCTATAATTCAGGGAGAGGAGAATAGCAGTCCCATTGGAGCTAGCTCTGGACTAACCTTGTCAATCAATGACAATCTGCAGTTAATGAATGTGTAACAGGGCTGTGAAGTAGTGCCTAATTTAATCTTTTGTTCCTTGGAAGATCTGCCAATGGGTTGTTGACAAATCAGTGTGGCTTTCTGGTGCATAAATTCAATATTTCACGCTGGTAGCAACATCTACCAGGCATGTGAGCTCTGGGTGGGTTATACGCCATAAACACAAGCTTTAACAACTTATGATAAACAGCCTTAAACTCTTGTCAGATATTTTATAGCTATTTTGATTGCAGTTTGATATAGGCAAGTGACAACATGCCTTATAATATACAAAGTACATTCACACAAATTTATCATACAATATTAATCTGGAATGCTTGCATAATCAGCACTTTTAATTATGTTTTAATGATTGTAATTAGTACTTAGGAAGAGTCAGCAACATTTTGACTGACACTGATATATCTCTGAGAGCAATTAGGAAAGGGGAATCATACACATAAGGCTCATACACACATAACAATTTGTGAGCTGATCATCTAATAATAAGTGTAATACAGTAATCTTTAAGGTCATGCAGAATATATTTAATGAGCTATCTAAAGAAATCTACAGAATGTATTACAGTGCTTATGGCATTTAGTTTAGTCGAAAAGCAAACCCAAAAAATTTCATACCAATTAATGGAAAACAAACAAGCATCATCAAATATCAGTTTAAGGAAATTATCACTCCAATACCAATAAACCGTATAAATTTCTACTGGCATAAATTGTTTTAGTATATAACAGTAGAGTAACTGCTGGAAACAAATTATTACTTGAACCCAGACTGCCCCAATAAGCAGCGAATTGGGCAGAAATTAATATAGTTGTTGAGTAAATAATCAACAAGTTGTTGAGTAAATAAAGTTAGATCCTTGCATGATCTGTACTATTACTGTGATTAACTGTGATGCTGTTATGCCATTTTTTTGGGTGGATGGCTGAAAGTAGCACAAGTGAAATTCTGAATTTACATATCATTTATATATCATATCATTTATATATTTAAGACTGAGGTGCCCTTAAGTAAGGCACCTATCTCCCCCACCTGCTCCCCGGGCACCGTGGTTTGAGGCTGCCCCCCGCTCCGGGCAAGTGTGTTCACTATTATGTGGTGAGCACAAGATACTATGTGGTGAGCACTGGATACTATGTTGTGAGCATGAGATACTATGTGGACAACATAAAATACTATGTGGTGAGCATGAGATACTATGTGATAAACACCAGATACTATGTGGACAGCACTCATCACAATGTGGTGAGCACCAGATGCTATAAATTGTGCACCAGATACTATTAGGTGAGCATTTTCTTGCACTTGGGTAAGCAGTATTTGCAGTTCTGCTTAACGGATATTGGTGAGTATATTGAAGTGTTTTTTTTAGCAACATAACATTCATTTTTGCCAGTCGTCATGGATACATCGTCACCGAGAGACATTTAAAATGCATTTTAAAGACTAAGGGTTTATTTTGTTGCAAAAAAATTACAGCAATAATATACAATATTATCATGTTTATTCAACAACAATCGAGACGTGCAGGTCAGCTCCATGGTTAGAGGTGGATGAATGCCAAATGTCAAGAAAATGGTTTGCATGTAAAGAAGAAAGATGTTCGGCTGATCGATATTCCATATCTGGGGAAGTACTCTCCAAGCTCTTCATCTGTCATAACAGAAATCACACTCATGTCAATCTGCAATGAAGAAAATTATGAGACATGTATAAAACATTCTGTTCTAAAGGCTCAAGTTTGAAGGAGATGTTTCTGTGCCAGATCATAAAGCTATCATAACAGTGAAATAACATAAAATGCAACACACATATGATGTTACTTAATAAATAATACATGAAAAAACGTGTTCAAACACAAAAGCAAGTTAGTTCTGATGCTGCATGTTCTCTTCACTGCAAAACAATATTGCAATTCACAAAAACTATATTGCACTACACTAAACTTGTGTCTTTTCAGGGTGGCAAAAGTAAACACCAAGTTCATCTATGCCTTTCTTCATACACAAGTTATAGACAGCCAATTTATAATTTAGGTTAATGTAAAAGTTTTAAACTAGCGACTTACTGTAACCATTCTTTTTGAGTTGTGAATCAGTTACATTGGCTAAGCTACTATTTATTTGAAGTGGTGCAAACAAACTAACGTTAGCTATCAGCCCAGAGCTAATGTTAGCTAGCCTCGACTAGCAACTTTCTAGCTAGCTATCTGTGATGAGAAATGCACACAGCAGGAGATTTCTTTTTGCAGCAAAAACTGTTGGCACTAATATTTAGGCTACTTTCACCAAGCCTAATATGTAACGTTATCGCAACCCTTCTAGCTGGCTATGGTAGCTAGCTTACATTATCTTGCAAAGCCAACCTACATTTATATCTTTGAAAGTAACAAAAGTAGCTAAATTATTAGGGTTATTTATTGTCCAAACAAATAAGCTTAACGTGCCATCTTTAAGTCGCTTTATTTGTTCTTGTGCAATCCGTCGGGACATAAATGTCTGCTTCCGTGATGGAATGATGGTCAATCTGTACACAGAGTAGAAGTCTGTGAAGTCACGTTACTACAGAGCCCAGTGAACACTGACACTGTTAATACACACGCACACACACATATTCATAGACAAAGCTTAAAGGTGATAGTATCTGGTGCTCAGCACATAGCATAAAGTGCTCACCAAATAGTATCTCATGCTCACCACTTATTTACCTAAAAAAAAAAAAAAAAAAAAAAAAAAAATTAAATTACACCACCATGTCCTTTCAGGGGCTCCATAGGATGGAGCAATCTGAAGAAAAAAATATTCCATACCTTATGTAAGTGTAATTGATTGCATTACAGCAAGACACATTTTACTTCTTGTTCCTGAACATATTGGCAAGCATATAGCTGGGAATAACAGCAATTTCACCATGGATGTTTTCTAAATAAGACTCTTTGAGGGTGCGGTATGAACATCATATTTCTTCTCCATAATTTGACATTGCTTAAACGAATTGGTGACCCAACAGGTTTGCACCATGAAAACTGTACACCACCATCCGGATGTAGTCAAGTGAAGTCAGCGTCTACCTTATCACTCCAAGACATGGGAATCCTGGCTTGTTTAAAGCTCATTGCATTGCTCATTGTTTTATATAGATTGCTTAATATTAATGAAAGTTACTACAGAATATCCGGGGCCACTTTTGAGTGAATGTCTCTGTATATATAGACACCTTGGACACCTTGGATTCTATACCTCACCACTCTTCCTCCACCACCTCTTGGTCAGTTAATGAGTGTATAAATGAACACCTGTCAAAAAATGTGACATGTATGTATTGTGTATTTGATCTTATATTAAAATAAGACTGGAACTTAAGTAGTGGAGCTAAACAACACATAATAAAATGGGGGAGAGGGAGAAATGCGATGTGTTGGGGCTGATGAATAGTGTAGTTCTGCTTCTTTTTATCACTACCATGACGATCATAAAATACAGGGTATATAATATAATCCCCAGACCATTAAATTTTTCAGTCTTATTATTTTCCGCCAACAAAATTAAGCTAATCTACATGTGATTTTAGAATGACTGACAACTGCATAGGTGTTTTAAAGCCAACTAAAATATTTGATCATCACAATATTGCTGAATGCAGTGTAAAACAACAGCCCCATGTGAAAAAAAAGGTTAAACAGACCTAGATCGAAGTGTAAAAATTGCAAAACCTGATGGAAACAACTTCAGTATAACTTCAAAACCCCAACAACGATACTAATTCACATATAGAAAACAGGTTGTTGAACAGAAAAAAAAATGTACGACAGGTACACCTCTTGCTGGCAGACATTTTCAATTTCATCCTGTCGTAAAACACTTTTGAGTTACTGTAAATCTATCAAAATATACACTCAGTTTAGCTCCGATGCTGTATTCTACATGGAAGATCATTTCTTGGTTGTCAGAATCTTGGCATGCTGGTTTCACACATCACTCTGAAAGAATGCTGTGATGAGCTTGTGAGACAGGGCAGCTCCTTTAGTGCTGTCACTTTCCTTTTTACTATTCTCTCATAAAAAAAGAGTGAAAACTGTTGATAATCTCAGGTGTAAACGTGCACCCGGGTTGATTTCAGGATTTCAGGTTGTCAGTCAATGTAGCATAAGAAAAGAAATCTGCACTTTAGTACTTTAAATTCCATGCCTATCATGGAGGAGACTGCAGTAATGCACAACACGAAAAGAACACAAATACACTCATCATGTCATAAGATATGTGCTTATTTATTTATTTGTTTATTTAAATGTCACCTTTGCGCTCAGGTTTTACACATGGCTTTAAATGACTTTCACCGCATATAATCCTGTTTGAAAAGCTGAGCGTTAAGGGTTGCTGCTGCATTGCAAGAAGGCAAAAGCTGGGCCCTCTGGGATTGTGCTTAAAACGTGGTATCAGTGTCAGTGTCAGTGCATTTACACTAATTACAAACCCATATACCCAAGAGTTTGATGCAACAGCTCTGAGAACTGAGACAGAAAGATTTCATGTCCAAAGTTTCTAAGAATTTGGTTCTGACTTTTAGTATCTAAAATGTAGTAAGGATTGCACGATTTTTCTGAGCTGAAAAGTATGTCACATCACATACTAAAGTGGATGGGCCACAAAGACAAAAGACAGTTCCATTAATGCCTGACAGCTTTCACAACACAGGAGTGCCAAGTTTATCCCAAAAACATCACCAATTACAATGCAAGCAAGCTTTTACCAAGGATTGCTTACTTTGCTGCTGTTGTATTTTGTTTATATTATAGGTTGTTAGCTCTCTCTCTCTCTCTTTCTCTCTCTCTCTCTCTCTCTATATATA
>JAOVVF010000036.1:15680731-15696514 GCA_028565595.1 Duopalatinus emarginatus | reverse complement strand
CTCAATCATATTTATTGATGATGTAACTGATGATGGTAGCAGCAAAATGAATTCAGAGGTGTACAGACAAATCTTGTAGTAAAAGCTGAGATTCTGAACTCTTGTCTCATATCCATCTTTTAGTCTTAAACGCAAAGGTCTTCAGTGAGCAACAAAAACAAGAAAATTTGCCTTGCCGTTCCAAGTATTTTGGAGGGGACTGTATATATATGAGTGTGTGTGTGTGTGTGTGTGTGTGTGTGTGCATTTTATTCAAGATAATGCACTGTGCCATTTGGCCCAGGTTGTCCAAAAGTGGTTCAGGCAGCATTCTGGAGAGTTTTAACAATGGTCTGGTCTGCACGTTCACCTAACATGAGCCCAATCAAGCAATTATGGGATTTGGTGAAGAGATCCTTTTACACCCGATGTCCTGCACCTTCAAATACCACTAAGCTGTGGGTGGATATCCAGATGACATGGCTTAACATCCATCCAGACGTCTTCTGTCCACTTTTGTGCTATGTCAAGTTGCTGTATTCGCCACGTTAGAGAGGGTCCTACATGATACCAGTTTTTATTCCTTTCCTTTCGGCAAGCTGCGAATGTTTCAGTAGTCCTTACCAATGATATTGGTAATCAACAGTGGGTAGAGAACAACTCCTGGGTTTAATTTTAAGCTCATGCAGTTCTCTGTTTCCCACAGTTTTCCCAAGCCATTTCCCAAAGATATGCCAGTAAGAGAATTGGCTACACTAAATTAACCCCTAGGTGTGAATGTGCTTGTACATGGGAATGATGCCCTGCAGTGGATTCGCATCACACCCAGGATGCTTTCCTATCATGCACCAGGTGTTCCTACGATAGACTCTGGCACAACCCTAAATAAGATAAAGGGTTTACTGAAGATAAATGAATCAACAATGCATCATTAACACCAAATTATTCTTGAAGTCACTATCTAAGGAATTAACCACCAATCCCACTCGTTTTCTTTCATAACAAAATGTGTGCATACAGTTGCTGCAAGTGAATATCATGGTTACATGTTTTTTTATATATTTATTTATAATATATGAAGATTGCTAAGCTCCTTAAGGAAATATGAAACCTTTTTTTCCCCACATTTACTGTTGAAAGATGGCTCAAATGAGCCAGCAAGGTGGGTGGGCAGCTCAGCAGTAGTGATGAAGCCTATAAATAATGTTATCAATTCCATCTCCAGTGGCTCACTTAATTACTACAACCTTGTGAGCTTAATTATGCACAGATGTTACCAACTCCAAAACGAAACGAAAGTCTTAAAGTAATGAGTTAAGTAAACCACCTGTCTATAAAGTCCATTAAAACTTATGACGCTTTTTATGTTGAAAAAAAATGCTTGGAATGGTTTTTAAAACTTACTGTACATTTACAATAATACATCATGTAAAACATGTTATTTACATGTTCATTAACATATGTTTCATTCACCTGCTGAAAAGTTCTAAATTGCAATTGTGTTCATAACACAATCATCACTTATAGTCTTTCTGGTGCCACGAAACAACATATTGACTATGAACACACAAGGCTGCTCTAATTAGATTTGAGCACCAACAGTGATTCCTGCTGACTCAACAATTCCATCATCAATTAATTAAATGAACGACAGCATTGTGTAATCACTTTTCATAGCTACTCTATCATTACAAATAACGTTCTTCTGCCCAAGATTAGTGTGGATGGACTCACTTTATTCTAGGTGGAAATTACCGTAATGTGATAAGTAATTAAGGAACAGGACATGGTCCACATTTTATTGTTTAAAGACTTAAAGTTTTTGTAATTGTTACAATAACAAATTATGTGCTTGTATTATGTGTAAGAATGAATAACATTGTACACAGTGGGTGTGTGTTGATATAAGAAAGTGTGCTTGTAATTAATATAAGTTGTTTTTTCCTAAATTATAGCACATCTCCATACATTCCTTTAATGCATCAATGATTATTAATGGTATAATAATTATATAATTAATGATATAATTAATCGGTTTATTGTGACATTTATTGCTGTGGTGCAGCTGTGACTATTTCCTGTTATCAGTTACATTAAAACAGATAATAAATAGTAATTTATCAGTCATTTCTTTCTTTCCTCCCACTTAAAGTTAAAATTGTAGCTTGTCATGTTGCAGAGAAAGCAAAAAGTGAAAAACCCCCTCCTGAAGATTCTTCCTGGCAGAAACTTACTGACTGTTACAAAGTGCTGACACTTTGACTCTTTCCATAAATATTACATAAACGTGTTCTTACAGAGAACTTCAGCATATCGAGGATAGCACATTTGGAAATTTCTTTATTATTAGACTTTATTTATTGTATTGACTTTATGCTATACAAGCTGTTTTGAATAAAGTGATAATATAGAAATTGTTACACATTAGTTAATTATTTATTAACAATTAACAATTAACAAAAATGTATATAAACCAGCACTAGATTCAGAGCTGTGTAAATATAAATTACTGTAAATACATTCCTTCTGACTAATCAGATTTGAGAATTCAACAGTACTGTGGTGTAAAGGGCAAATACTGAATGATTATGCTTTATCAAATACACTGAAGTGTCAGTCAGTCTAACATTTTCAAGATCCTGTAAGTACCTCATTTGAAACATCTGAGGCTAGTCGGGATGCTTACATGGCAAAATTTACTCACTGAATATATTACTTATTTACATATCAAAGCCATATCCACCATTGTAGTAATAGTGAACAAATTATACATCATGCAGACATGTCTTTCGGATCCTTCAGAGTCTTCTTCATAGGGAAGTGTTGTAAATATGCTCTAGTCCCTGCAGGTGGGCTGTGAGTATGTGCATGTGTGTCTATGTCTTAGAGGGGGGCATCATATTTCTCACAGGTAATGTGGCTGATTGTTCAATCACGTCACACGCTTCACTTAGGGAGGCCGAAGAGGCAATCATGTGCATCTGGAGGCAGAAAGATCGATTGGGCAGTGTTTTCTCTCCACTGAGCTCCTACCTGAGCTATGTCCACCTGACATGTTGGCAGATGTACACTCTGTTCATAGCAGATGTGGTCTGGAAATGGAATCTTGATTTTATGCATGACCTTCAGAAACAAGCTAAGGCTGAGGCTCATAGTGGTGGTTTAGAAAGTGCACAGAAGATAGGAAAAGTTTACACTACATGACGATCATGCTGAATGTACAGTATAGTATGTACAGCAGATGACAAACTTACAGAGGTTCCACTGCATTGAGATGTTGTTTGCCACTGACTAACGGTCAAGGAAAAAAAGGGGTGTTAAAAGATTTTAGTTTTAGACCTTACAGATCTCATTCCTATTCAGCTAATCCCACATGGGCAAAATACAATTTACTCAGAGGGTACAGAGGAATATCAGTATCCAGCACTGAGATCTCTTTGGGTGTTTATATAATATTGTGGAGTAGGAAATGCTATTTAATATGCATTACAAAGCCCCTGGTTCATGCCAAGGGCAAAAAATAAAAGAAAAATAGTAGCCTCTGTTTGTATGTCCTCAGCACTAACCTAATAATCATGGCGATCTCATTGGAGAAGAGCCAACAGGCATTTACATAACAGGAAGACAATGGGATGCTCAAAGTGTCCGAGCTATATTGCTTTAAGCGACATGACTATCTGACAAAGAAAAATGACCAGTGCTTCACTGGAGTGGCAGCACTTGACTCAACAACTTTGACACCCCCCTCCCCCATCCCTCGTAGAATTCACTTTCATAGCGGGTGTACTAGTGCATAAAGGCTTCCCCAGTGGAGACATGACAGCCTCAGATGCCAAAAAAATCCATCTTCCAATGCAATTTAGCACACTGGGAGCAGGGAAGATGGGAAAATTATACAGGACTTCAGCCTGCACTTTCATAGGTAGCCGTGAAGACCCTGTAGACACATTTGAAATAATGGCAGGTTGCAGGAAGAGAAGCAAAAGTTGGTCAGTGTAAAATAAAATTCGAAGCCCCTCTGAACCCTTTTTTTGTCCAGGCTCTCTGAAAAAGAATCACCTATAAAACTGACGGCCATTTACTAAATCAGTTCTCATACACCAGTACTCAACAATGCCAGGGCAGGAGAAATACCAACTGCAGCCAAACCAAACATGCCAGCTTTAGAGTTTGTGTGGGAATTAATTTGTTATTGCACTGACAATGCAACAGTTATATGAATGGTAGGACTGTTCATCTAGATCTAGAGTGGTGATTCTCAGGCTTTTAGCTCTCAGACCCCAATTATAAAGCCCACATGTACAATTCTTTCACAAGGCGACTACAAATGGCTCTGATGATTCAGCATAAAAGTCAAGCTAATCCATCATCATTTGGTTCACATATTCTCTTATAGCCGCCTTCTCCAGTGGTTGCATTTGGGCCATTTGACTTCATCTGAACTATCGTTCTTCAGCTGTCAAGAACACTTTTCTCAAAATGGTAACATGTATACAATCAGTTCAATTCAGGTAGTGCTTCAGGGCTGCAAGAAAGCTAAATGGCTTCTGAGAAGTGAAGGATGTTCTCATGGCATTTTAGCTGAGGTGAGGTGAATGTTAGACATTACACAGAGGAGAATTTACAGTGATGTCTTATTTGGGCACTAATATCTTGTACAAAGCTGGTGATTGGTGAGTGAAAGGCACAATCATTTTTTATTTGTTTGTTTGTTTGTTTATTTATTTATTCTGTCTAATATCTGCCACCAACTAATATCTGCCTATCAACTAATGATGCACAACATTTAACCACCTTTTGGTGCCATCTGCCTTTTGCTGTTACCATTTATTTTCATAAACTGGCAGTTGTTATACATAGTTTTTGGTGTATAAATGCTGTCCCAGAAGTTTTGAATTAAGAAAAAAAATGTTTATTTATTTATTTATTTATATTATTATTATTATTATTATTATTATTATTATTATTATTATTGTGTGTGTGTGTGTGTGTGTTTGTGTGTGTGTAAGTGTGTCCAGTTTCTTCCTATGCAGATGAAGTAAAATACAGTTAGCACACTTTCCCAAAGCTGTTGGCAATCCTATTCATGCTACCCTGGAGGCTGGTGGTGGTTAGCTGCCTTGCTCAAGGGCACTTCAGTTGTGTTTTCTGTTGCCTCTGGAAGTGAAACCAGTGATCGTCCTCTATGTCTGCCCAATGAATGATAAATTAAAGGAAAATTCAATTTTATTACATACTGTGATAACAGCTTTAATGTTTCTTGGCATTGAATATACAAGTTTCTGTGGAATAAGATTACCATTTTTCCAAAGCATATTCCTTCATTTGATGTTTTGATAATGGTGGAATTAAAGCAGTATGTACTATGTCAGTCTAAGATCATTATAAGGGTTCAACTGGGTTGAGATGAAGTGACTGCCATAGATAGATAAATGGATGGATGGATGGATGGATGGATGGATGGATAGATAGATAGATAGATAGATAGATAGATAGATAGATAGATAGATAGATGTGTATTATATTATATAATGACAGTGTGCATTACATCATGCAATAACTTGTAGTGTGTCCGCCATTTTTGCAAGAATGAAGTTTATTGCATGTTGTCATCTCGTTGTCTGTCCCTCTGTGGACTAGTGAAGCATTTATGTGAAACTGACCTGTAATGGGAGAAAAGTGCTCATGTTGCTTTAAGAAATGGACAACCATGCTGTCAAAGTTTGAAAAGCCAAATGCTTGTCTGACAGCTCTGTGCTAATTTCTCAGTTTGAACTTGACACTCCTGGCCATGAAAAACAGAGTGTCAGAAATAATTAACGTTTGGCATCTGACAGGATGTGAAAATACAAGTACACCTTAAGCCCCCCCGAAACCCCCCTCCCCACTCTCCACCCTCATATAAAGGAAACTAAAACATTAATAGACTCCAACAAATAGAGAGACAGCAAGGCCTACAATTGTTTATGGATAAAGATAAATCCACAAATTAACACAGATATTTGTCCTAGGCCCCATTTATGCCATGTATTAATGTGATGACTGGCTCGATATTAATATCTGGAAAGTAAATGAAGCAATCTCACCCCTGCATTGCATCTGATATTTTTGTGTTCTAATTGTCTGCAATCTGGGCACGTTGTGGTCTCGTCTCTTTTCACCCATGCAATATGCAAATAAGCTAGCTAGGTACCATGTGGGAAGTCAGCCAGCTGTCAACATGGCAGCAATAGGATTGTCAAAGATTAGTTTGTTGTACTGACTGCTCTAATTTTTTTATGGTGCTGATGAAGTGTTTGTTAGAAGGCAATGTTTGCTTAGAAACTATTCTAATAGAAAAAAAAGGTTATCACTTTCGAAAAAGTGTATTTATATTGTTTTCTGTACTGTCACAGAAAATAATAATAATAATAATAATAATAATAATAAATTTAATTTTAATTTAAATTAAGTCCTATTTCCAGTCTATTTATTCTCTCTGATTTGTCTAATGCAACAAAAAATATGTGAAAATGAAATATCTTGATACGTTTAACCTTTTGTCCATGTTGAGGTGTTGCAGCAGGGTAAACAGTGAAAGGTAGCAATTAGTATGGTAACAGTTTTGACAAAAAGCAGCTAAAAGTGTGTGTGGGTGTATGAACAAGTGCATTAGGACCTGAAATTTTAAATTTGTCTATTTCTTAATTCCTATTATTTTATTAAAATGCAGCAATGTAATGTTTAGCCAACAGTGTCTATAGTGTTCATCAATGTTGGTGGAATGCAATTTTTTTTTTTAGCAAATCAAATAATTAAATATCTTAAAGTAATATCACATTGCTCATTCATTAGCTTAACACTTTTTATCAGACAGCACAGGTGGGTGCATTTGGCAGAGGTAAAAATAAATGTTGATCTTTATTGGACAGTGCTCTTTGCTTGTTCTGTCTGGATGGACAGCTTCTCTTTACAATGATTTGTATACCTGTCAAAATGGTGCAACCTCATAAACAACTGTCAATCACAGAAATATTAAAACTGAAATGTAAACATATCTTCCACAGACAGAATAGTGGTGTTTTAATTTATAAATAAAGCAAATAAACTGTATCTGTAATGTTCTGTTGGATTATTTGAATTGCATTTTGAAATTTGTTGTTTGTAAATGATCTAACTACCTACATGTCACTGAATAATGGCAAAGGGTAGTTTAGGAGAGAAAGGAACATGAGGTTTGTGAATTGTGTGTGTGTGTATGTGTGTGTGTGTGTGTGTGTGTGTGTGTGTGTGTGTAGGGTAGTGAGAGCTAATGTAGGCTAGTGAAACTCAGGTAAATTTAAAAGCAACAATAATTACTTTTGGTCTATAACTAGTGAGCTAACAAACTATATTGAAATATATTTAAAATACAGATGCAAATAAAGCAGTCACTGACAATAGTAACTGGTGATACTTGGGAGTAAAGTTGCCACTGCTGTGCTGTGAAAGCTGTCAAGCATTGATTCAGTCATGTTTTATTTATTTATTTATCTATCTATTTATTTATTTATCTATCTATTTATTTTTTTGTTTATTTTACAGCTAGATTAAATGTTAAACCTGATCTAAGTTAACTCTAAGGTGTACTGTTGATTTTTGAAACTGGTCTTCCTGCTGCTTTGACCCCAACCTTCTCACTTAAGTCCAACCTATGAAAAACTTTTAGCATATGAAGAACATATGAAAAACTTTTAACTCCCTCACTCAAAATTGTAATTGGTTATACAATAGGTCAGCCAGCTGCACAGATTCATTTACTGATGTTAGGCGACTGTACCTAATACTGACTGGAGATTCACCTATGCAATTAGACCCGGTGATTGGTTCACTGATGTTGCATGCTAAATACAGGAAATCCTTCCTTACTCCCATTAACACCCCCACCCCCAGTTAAACTATGGGGCTCATGAGTGATTTTGAAGTGATTAACTATTATTATTATTATTATTATTATTATTATTATTATTATTATTATTATTATAAAGTAGTACTTTTATAAAATTTAAACAATTTGTTTTTCATTTATGCCAATGTATTTATCTCTGAAATTATAGGGAGAATGGACAAAAGTATTGTGCCAGGAGATTTTATAGCATCCTATTCTAAACCCATAGACATTAATATGGAGTTGGTCCCCCACTGCAGCTTTAACAACTTATGGGGAGGCTTTCTGCAAGTATTTGGAGTGTGTCTGTGGGAATTTTTGCCTATTCATCAACCCAATGGTGTTTGGAGAGATTGAGGTCAGGTCTCTGTGCAGACCAGTCTATTTCTTCAACACCAAACTCACCCAACCATACCTCTATGGTCACAGTCATGCCAGAACAGAAAAGTGGCTTCCTCAGATTGTTCCCACAAAGTTGGAAGCATACTTAATAGTACAAAATGTCTTAGTATGCTGAAGCATTAAGATTTCCATACAGTATACTGAGACTCAGGCCTTGATCAACCTCTGAAAAACAACCCCATCCATCCTCGACCAAACTTTACAGTTGGTGCAATGCAGCCAGGCAGGCAATATTCTTAAGTGTGATATGTCACTCCACAGAAAATGTTTCCACTGCTCCAGAGTTCAGTGAAGGCATGCTTTACACCACTCCGTCCAACGCTTAGCATTGTGCTTGGTGATGTAAGTCTTGCATGCAGTTGCTCAGGCATGGAAATCCATGCCATGAAACTCCTGGCGCACAATACTGTGCTGATGTTGATGCTAGAGGAGGTTTGGAACTCTGCAGTTATTGAGTGCTGGTGATTTATGCCCATTAAACATCTCAGTATTCTATGACCCCACTCTATAATTTCTCCTGTTCTACACTGAAGTGTGAGGAAAAACTGGTACAGACAAGCCTGTGCAAAATACATAGCAACAACCCCTATGTATGTCATTGGTTGCACCCACCACTACTTACGTAAAACAATAGACATCTATGGAAGCTTCTAGAGCTATGAACTATTCCACTATGAGAATAGTAAGTTATCATGCAATGCAATTTTTAGTGTGGTTTAATAGTCAGAGATTGTACAATGGTCATAGCATTTCAGAGGTAAAAGCACAGTTTAAATTTTTAAGTACATTTTCAACCCATTACAAGGGTGTACCCTAACTACAAGAATTCCGGCAAAACACTGAACCTGTGACAGCAGTGTGGCCGTAAACAGACTGGAAATGTAACCAGTGTCGACTGGCAAGAATTATTCCATGTCATAGGTGTGCAACATTGCCTCAAGTAACATCACAATCCAATGCTGGGGCCTCAACAAACATCAGTGTAAGGACATACCATGTGGATCTACCAGGTATTAGACTGGTGTACCAGTTTTTCTGGCACTTCAGTGTGTGTGTGTGTGTGTGTGTGTAAATGTAGGCTTTCCACTATTTTTTGTTAACATGGCTCTAATGATTTAATCATTCATCTTAATCATTCAAGAGCAGTAGTAACTCTGATCTGGGGCATAAAGGTGTTCATTGCGGTTGTAGTCGGGCTGGCAAACAAGGCAAGGAGACATATTATACCAGTATTTCCACAAGGGACACTGTTTCCTGGAGCATTAATATACTCTTTGGCATTCTTTGGTCAAAATTTCACATGGATCATAGGTGTCTTTTTCACCCTGTTGAAACAGCTGTATCTAAATGCTTAGTTTTTTGTGCTAGCTTCTTTACATTATAATGAGTCGTTGCTCATACAATCTAGTACAAAAAAGCTTTATCTCTAATTACTTTAATTAAAAATGCTGCTAGAGGAGTATTTTTAGGCTGTCATAAAGTGAATTACTTACATTGAATGTACATGAAAGCTATAAGTAAGTTATTATTATTGTTGTTATTATTTTTTTTTTTTTATTTTTATTATTATTATTATGAGTAGTAGTAGTATTAGTAGTAGTAGTAGTTGTTGTAGCAGTAGTAGTAGTAGTAATAATATTTAATCTCATTTATGATTTTTTTTTTTTTTTTTTTTTTTACTGTAGCTGGGACATTATTATCAAAAAATGTTTATCCACTCAGCTGGCCTGTCCTGTGAAAAAAAAAAAAACTGAAAAGGTGTAAAAATGAAAAAAAGTTTTTTTTTCTTTTACTTTTTTTGTGCAGAGAAGGATTTGGTTTAGGTTTCTTTCTTTTCAGTGACAGGAAACATTTGATATTACAGCATACAGAGGTATTCAATAATAATTCTCTACTTTAATCTTTTGGTACAGATTAGGAAAGGCTCACATATGGGTGTGATGGTCAGGTGTCTTTTGACCATATACAGTATCAAAAGTGAGATGTGTTCTTTAGAAAGTAGTGAAAAAAGAACTTTGATTGTTATGCTAATGACGGATTGCAACAAAAATCTATAAAAATGCTGTTTGCAAAAAAATAAAAAAAAATAAAAGGGGTTTAGTAAAAAGTATGTTTTTCTTAGTGGGCATTTGCACACAGAGGTTTGAAAATCAGTCTAGGCTGCTTATATCTTTTAAGGTGGTTACATATTAAAGTAACATGTCTACCCTGTGATACTATTACTATTACTTTTTATGGCAAAGGCTGCCTTTATTGCCAAGGCCTAAAATGCATGGCTTACTCTATAGTATAAAACATAATTACCTTACTAAAATATACACAGCTTTCTGTTGTTTCTGCTATTACCCTATTGTACTAAAATGCATGAAAGCAGTTGAGTGTCTTGCCCATATTTCTTCTATACACATTCACAGTCACTGCATTTATGAGTTCACATCATCTCCTCTGGTGAGTGCTTCTGTAAACTAGCCAAGTGCTGGGTGGAAGTGCACGCGTTTTAAAAAGTGCACTGCAGGAATGTTGCCAAATTACAACATGAATTACGTAGCAATCATGTTGTGGCAGCACACTGTCTTAATTAGGAGTCTTTTGTTTACTTTTAAAAACAAAGCAAAAATAAAACAAAATATGAATTACCATCAACCTTAACTGCGAGTTACAAATTCTCTGAGCAGCTCTCCCTTTGTAATAATTTATCCAGGAAATCCTTAAAATCTGTTTAGAGCAAACAAAGAATTCAATGATAAAACTGCTAATTTCTCTCTCTCTCTCTCTCTCTCTATCTCTCTCTCTCTCTCTCTCTCTCTCTCTCTGTGTGATGTCAAGGGTGCGTTCTTAGTTTCTATGACAGGCTGTAGAGTTAAATATTTTCTTCCACTGGGATGGAGGTTTGGGTTTGATTTTGTATGCACCCACACAATAATATCAATCTTTATATCCAAGACCATGCATCTTATTTGTCTATATGCCACGCATCTTAAATTTGCCATTTTAGAAGAATTCTGTAGTGATTGCATTGTTAGGCTGTACACAACACAATGTCATTTTGCTCACAGGTGGCCAATTTAAGCAAACATCCAATAGTCTGACACCCAGAGAGGCAGATATACTCTAATTGTTTTCCTCTGAGACAGTGCCACAAAAAAAGCGCCCCATGTCTAAAACTGCTCTCAGAATGAAGACAGATAAAGATGACACAACAGGTTTCTTGGCTATTCTGATAACGTTTCAGGAATAGGATATGTTTCACCTGTGTTCACAGTATGTCACCAAATTTAGTTACAAAAATAGGTCTGAATGAATGTGTAAGCCGGAAAATTAATACAGCTTGAATTTTATATATGTTCTTATTAGTAACTATAACTAACAGTGGGGGGTGGGGGGTAAAGCATTTATTATGTAAATGTTTGAGAGTGTTTGAGGCTGGAGAAAGTGTTTAATTAAGTCATGTTAAGGTCATGTGCCCAGCAGGTCTTTCAAAAGTCAATTAAAATTATGCCACTGGGGAGACTACTATAAATTTGGTGAGGAATGTTTTTCAAAATGTAAGCCTTACTGCAAACAATAATGTGTGTATGGCAGTGCAAAGTAACACTGTGGAGAGCGTTGAATGCATGTATTCCATACTGTAAAGGCAAGTTTGTGTACTTCCCAGTTTCTGAGAGTCAACTCAACTCAGGTTCTGTGCCTGAGCAAGAGTGCCCCACAATAGCTATAAGCATACAACTCTGGCACTATTAATAAACGTTAATAGTGCCACTTACCTGTAGTGTATGAACATTTTCAGAAACATTCACATTAACTTCATTTTGATGTTTTGTCATGGCTGATTTTTTTTTACCCATGCACACAGAGTTTCACAAGTTTCTCAATACACCAAAGACAGCAAACTGGTGTCAGAAGTGGAACCAAAAGCATTTGGAATCAATTTCTCTCAGTCAATTTATCATATCATTGAGAGATCATTAAAACACAATCACTCAGGTCTGCATCAGGGTCAACTGAGGTGCAAGTGAAATATCCAGACTGTTTTAAAAAAATGCAGAAGAAGAAGAAAAACAAACAGTACATTAAAATCATTTTAAAAAGACAAAGAAGAAGAAGAGAAAATATGATCACGTTTGGGAACTGAAAAGTGACAGCATGTCTGAAGAAGTAGTTCTAAGTTAAGTTAGAGTTGTTGCCTCTGGCTCTGAGCAGCTCCCCATAAATCCATCTAAAACTGTGCTGGACAGCTAAAATAAATGTTATTGCAACTGCAAAACATATTCACACCCTATGCTTCAGCAAATAGCAGAAAGTAACTCAAGGCCAGCAGGCTGAAAGTCCATGGGAGAGGCACCCACAATCAAATTCTCAAATGCCGTCAGCTGCAAGAAATATTCCACACCATGGCCCAGCATTATGACTAGTGGTCCTTTTGCTGCTGAACTGGATGTCTGACAACAGCTAACATGCAATGTGGGTCATGGCTATAACGGGCAGCCATAGACTTGTGGTTAAGGATCCAACTCTGGGACCAGAAGGTCCTCAGTTTGATCCCTGCAACCAACATAACTCGGCTGAAGTGCCCTTGAGCAAGGCACCCAACTCTCAACTGCTCCTCTGGGTACTGGGGATAGGTTTCTCACCACTCTGGGCATGTGTGCTCACTCACTAGTTTGTATTTGTGTGTTTCACTGCATGGGTGGGCCAAATGTGGAGGTGAATTCCACAGAACAGTGGCCAAAACAGTAACTCACTTTCACTCATTTTACAGTAGAGCAAGCCTTGCTTTGGACTGTAAGGTGATACACAGAGATAAAACTCATATCTCTACCAGGAACCCCAATGCTGCTGATGAAGGGTACAAAATCAAGTTAGCCCTCTTCACTGGTACTGAATACTGGAAATTATTCCTCTTACTGTTTGAGTAACTAGCAAGGAAGTATAGTTGAAGCAGCACCCAGCGAGTTGACAAATTATCATATATCATATATCAAATATCATAACATATTTGTAAATTATCCTTTTTTTAAAGAGCAGCTTAGTCAGCATTCTGGTCAATGAGACCCTCTAATTTTAGACCCTCCAAATTAGGAGAAGCTAAAAGAGCTATTGCAGCTTAAAGAGTCCTCTGCTGAATTTGCAGATCAAGTGAGGAGGCTAGTCACGCTTCTGCAAGACCATCTTGCAACTGATGCATTTGTTAAAGGGATAAAAAAGTGTATGAAGTAATGAATCGAGACCTGCACATGCTCTTAGAAGCATAAAGGCTGGCAAAAGCATATGAGTGCAAGTGTCATGCTACTGTGTGCAGGGAAGTTTTCATCCTAAGTCAAACTAGTTGGATATCTTGAGCTAATGAGGAGGATCTATCCAATGACCTGCTGGTAGCATCTTGTAGAGTTCAGAGCCCAGGTTACATCATTGTGGATCAGTTTGCTACATTAACTGAAAAACAAAATTTGTATGCAGACCAGTTTAAAGTTAAAGTTTAAAGTAGAAAAGCTAGAGCAGATTCAAGTCAAGACAGTTTGTCTGTTCTGTGGATAGGCAATGGAAAAGGATGCCAGTGAACACACCAAGGGAATTTCCCTAGAACATGCATACCAAGTGCCAACCATAAGGTCAGTTAAGTGTGCTACAGACATTGTGAGGGTTGTAAGAACTTAGTAAGAACAATGGTAGGGTCCACTGGTGTGTTGAGTACCACCAACTTAACAGCATCACAGTCAAGGATGCCTACCCCCTCCCTAAGGTTATGCTCCCTTGGTGGAGCAATCTGGCTACTAGCAGATCACTGTTGAAGACAAGTAGCATAAGACGGTTTATTAAACAGTATGGTCTCTATGAATTCAGCATATACTTTTCAAACTGCATAATGCTCAATCACCTTTTAGATGGTCATGTAGTTGGTGCTTTGCTGACTCAGTGAAACATTCTTCTGATATACATGGAAAACATTATTATACTAATAATTATACTATACTAATTATTATATAAATGGAGTGATCAAGCATTGATCATCTTGAAGATATTTTCTAGTGATTAAGCAGTTTCAGGTTAAAACTCAAACTAGCAAAATGCGATAATGTGAAGGAGAAAGTCTTATTCCTTGGGCATAGGGATCAGTTCAAATCCAACCCTTATCAAGGATGTGCAAGACTGGCAACCATACACTTCATGCAAGAACTGGCCTTCCTTAGGCTGTACAGTCTATTGGATCTTTCTTGGATTGTACAATTACTACTGTAAATTGCTAACCCTCTGACTTTGTTGCTAAGATCAGGTACCACATTCTTGTAGGAGAAAGCAGCTAATGGAAAAGCTGGTCTCAACACTGAACAGGCACCAAAAAGCATTCAAATTCAGAGTTTACTGACTTAATGTATAAAGTCTGAAGGCAGTCCTAAAGACCCTGAGACATGGGGAAGTTTTGAAAATTATGTTGAAAATGTGGTTTGTTTGGTGCTGAGAAACATTGACTGAGGAAGAGAATGCAGGTTAGGTAATTGGGTTAAGCTAATCGAAGAGAGAGTGTTAAACAAAAACTATACAAAGAGCTTCATCTGTAAACTGGATGCAGTTGCATACCAGTGAACAAATGGCAATGAAACAGAAATCAGACCCGTTTCTTTCCATTTTGCACAAGTGGAAGGAATGGCACCCCCAGACAATGGAGGAAGTAGCCATAGAGAGCCTAACTGTCTAAAATTACTGGTTGTATTGACCAAGGAGTGGACACAATTGCCAAAAAGATGGGGTATGATAGAAAGGCTGTGTGGTCAGGGTCATTTTCTGTGCAGATTTTGCATGTTTTCCTTGTGTCTGTGATTCAGCACATCCTGTTACACAACAGTAGGATATATGGCTTAGATAAAAACAAATACACAATGGCGGCGCTGACATTCTAAACAGAATGCAGAAGTAGAAATATAGGCTTAGATAATATAAGAGTGAGTGAGAAAATTACTCACCACCCAGTGTCTAATGCCCTTTACACATTTCTCAGTTTTATCAAGCTGGTAATTGTAATCTGACTTTTTAGAACCTACAGCAGTGTGTCATCAGCATAGCAGTGAAAGCTTGTTTATGAATAATTTTACGCAGAGCTGGTATATACCAAAAAGAAAAAAATACTTTAAGATGCCTACATTTGTGTTGTTTGAATCAGCTGTGTTGTGGAAGATGACTTTCAGTGCTCAGCACCTGGTGCTGACATCACAGTGGTGTCAGAAGTGGGATTCAGAGGCTTAGCTGGTATAAATTGAGCAGTGCATACAAGGGCTTAAAGCTTTTTTTTCCTCACTGTTTTGTAGTCTACCCTCCCTGACTTGAATGGCCGTGTTGATGCACTGTGTGTGTATATAGTTCTGTGAGGTCTATTAAATGAAGCAATTGTGCTGTTTGGAGCCAGCTGTATCATGTGAGATGGCTGCAGCATGCACACCTCAATGCTAAAGTGACAACAGTTTCACCTGCACACAAAGCTGGTTCATCATGAAATATATATA
>JAOVVF010000036.1:15629159-15645600 GCA_028565595.1 Duopalatinus emarginatus | reverse complement strand
AGTAAGAATTTCATTGTACAGGGAAACTAGTTTCCTTACTGTGCATATGACAATAAAGCTTTGAATCTTTGAATCTTGAAGGAGTCACAGACAATCAGGAGAGAGAGAGAGAGAGAGAGAGAGAGAGAGAGAGAGAGAGAGAGAGTAAACAAGTATATGAACCAAGGACCTTCTTTCTAGACAACAGCATTACCCATCATGCAACCTATTTCTGAATACTTTTTTTTTTTTTACATGATTGATTCATCTACTTCATTGGGTTTTATTCATTTTAGCATATTTTTATTCATTATGTCATTAAAATTAATGGAAATTCAGTAAGGGACCTCTCAGATGGTATGCTATCAAAGCAGGTCGAGAGTACTGAATGAAGTACACACCTGCCTACACTTTACACTAAGTAAGTTAAAAGTTAAGATCAGTATTAGCATGATATAATTAGAGCCACCTTATTATACATGCAGTTCCATCCTTGTAAATCTGTAATCATTAATATCTCCTGTCATTCCTCATTGAACATTTTAGATCCAGTGCGGTGTACTTATCCTCTGTAACTACACCAGCTCTAAAACGTACACATAATTAGAGCTCTAAAAAGAAACAACATTTCTAAAGTACTTCTTCGCATATTCTGAGACACTGTGTAGTGTCGGCATTGCTCTGGTATTCATACCTGTGAATATTTCATCAGCTTTCAGTGACTGGAAGCCAATGTATATCATATCTGTCTGTATGATATCTATAAATAATATATACAAATGTCTTCTTGCTATCGATTCAGAGAGGTCAAAAATAATGCAGAGGACAAAATGAGATTCAGAAAACTGTTGAAACAGAAACCTCATTAACAAGGGAATTGACCTTGCTGTAATTTGAAATGTATGATACACAGAGTTGCACTTTAGAATACATAAATTATAGAATTGAGTTATTCAGAAGAATAATTTATTTATTTATTTTGCACTTCTACAATCGTGCAATTGTTTTTACATTACACACACACACAGACACACACATATATATATACAGTACTGTGTAAAAGTCTTAGGCACATACAAAGAAATGTTGTAAAGAAGTTTTTACTATGTGAAAGACAAACGCCACAATGAGTAGTAAATAGTCTGAGTAAATTTTACTGAGTGTCTTTTCTGGAGGGACTGACTGTCACACTTCCTTTATTATGTTTTTCTTATAATCTTTTTTAATAGGTTGTTTTTTTACTGACAAACATTTTTTTTTCTGTAACACAATAATAATAATAATAATAATACTAATAATAATAATAATAATTATTATTATTATTATTATTTTATTTTACTTTTTTTTTTTTTTTTTTTGGAAATCTAAAATTATTTGTACTGACTCAATAATGCAGAACTCATAAAATAAATGTATATATACACATATATGTAACAGTTGGATAATAAGGTTCCCTTACTTTTTGTGCAATGTAACAGGGTTTCCCCGTTATGTATTTAATACCTCTTAAAAGTGGTTAAAGAGATGACGTCTGTTGAACCAGTCACAGGGTCATGGGCTCTGAACGCTCATTAATGCTCACTGGAAAAAAAAAAGGCTAACCTGTCTGGTCTTGTTGATAAGTCCATGCATTGACAGGTCAGACCTGTTTTGGTGGCTGGTTTAGGAAGGCAGTTTTAATGTTATGGCTGGTCAGTGTGTACACACACGCATTTATTTTTGTCCAAGAAAGAAATGTTGCTGTAAAGTCGTCTCTAGCAAATCACAAAAGGCTTTCAAATAAACAATAATTTGTCATGCTCCTCAAATTATTCTTTTTTTCATTTGAGCCTGGTGAATCTTGGCATTGTAATCCTGGACTAGAGCCACTCATTTTATCTAGTCTTTATTCATCAGGACATAATGAGATGTTGTTGTAATGTATGCAATTTAGCCATGAACTAAAAGGTCATCGATGAATACTTATTGTTAAACTTTTCTTCGAAAAAAAATTAACACTGTATGATTATGATACAAGACATTTCAATATTGTCTGACCTTTAATATAAAACATTATATTTTAGAGTCATGTACATCTGTATTCACCATGTATCTGTATGTACAATGGCAAGTGTCATTTGTTTTCAGAATATAGTCACAGTTATTTTTTTTTAAAGAATAAAGAATTAATTGACTATTAGTTTGACCACAGCATGTGTGTGCTTCAAAGTTTTTCTTAAACTAAATATCACAAGCATAAACGCTGACAAACATTTTAAGTCATACAGGCAATAAAATAAGAATGCTGTGCATGCTAATGTTTTTATAACATGGGTTGACTCTAATGGCGATGTCTCAGTGTGCCATTTTGGCATCTCCTCATTTAGGCCACAATTTTTGAAGCAAGCCTCAAAGCAAAGTACCATTTAGTCTAAATGGGTATTTTTTTTTCTCAAACAATCAAGGCTATAACTAGAATATTATTTACTACATTGGCAGTGTTAAAATTAATGTTGCAAAACTCCTCAGCTTTAATGAATGGCTGTCCTCATGCAAATGCAAAAGTGCACCTCCGCATCCTGTTCTATCCTTGCACAAATGACATGTGAAAGCCCAAAAATGATATTTTTTTCACACTGAACAACACAGCCGTTATGCCAGAATCATGGGCTTTAGAGTGTATTTGCATGTTCTTTTGGAGTGTGGAAGCGTCTCCACTTCCTCAGCTCTTAGAGCACTTTTAATTTATTGATTTCATTGTTCTTTTCTCCTCTGCAGCCACCCTTGTGTTTGCATTAGACAAAGCCAGGTCTGCTTTAGCAAAAAGCAAAACTCTGTAGGAGAGCACATTTGTTTCTGAGAGCAATGTGTACTTGCAGAGGGACTTTCAGCTTTTTAAACTTTGAAAAAGTTGATACGTTTTATGACCTTTTTTTCAACTTGCTCAATGATTAAAAAAGTTGTTATTAATACTCATTGCTATGGTTTTGTTAAAAAGCATTTTTTTTATTTTAAAAAACACATAATGCACACCAAGGGGGCCTGTACATGTGATTACCCAGCCACTATCTAAACTATTTGTCATTTATTCAGCTTTAGTTTGCAATGGCTGTCACGTCTCCGTTTGTCACAGGCTTGCTGGGATTCTGATGATTGCTTAGGTAAGGCCCCATGGCATCAACTGAAAGTCTGTTATCTGCATGCTACATTCAGTGCAATTGACAGGGATGCAATCAGAGACATGCTCAAGATGATTGCTTCTGCTTTTTACAAATAACCGTTTTTTTCTTTTTTTTTTTTTTTTAAGGGGAAATGGGTAGAATTTATATTCATATGTTCGTATAAACATTTAGTAAAGACAATCTAGGCCTGCTGGTTAAGCCCAGTATATACAGGACATATAAGCAGCCTAATGTAAGACTTCACATCCACAAGCAGCTGATCAGCTGAAATTTATATTTGACAACATTTCTCATTCTTGATTTGTATGTATATATTTTCATTTCTTTGTTTGTAATTTGCACTATGTAGCAATGCCATGGTGCATTTATCCTTGTTATCTGGTTGCAGTTACTGGAGCTTTGCTTTTAGTCCTGGCAGTTGATAATTGTGAGTTATTATATGGGCATCAGTATCTTGAGAATTGCCTAGCTGTGTTTCACCACCAATCTGGACTCTCAATTTGGACTCTCCCTTTTTGGAGCTGAAACATTGTTAAAATTGTTGAGTAAGTGCCACAAGACTTCCTTAGAAACTGCAGATTTTCCCCATGCATTCGTTTTGCGAGAACAGAATTTAGCCTATGTGCTTTTTAATCTAATGTTTTAATGGAATAGTGTTTCTGGTGTCTTTTTTTCTGTGTGTTATGAAAAACTAAACTCAAAAAAGACAAGTCACGAGTTAATTATAAAGATTAATTCTTTATAGTTTTTGGTAATTTTTCTCCTGTATGTCACTAATTTGTTGGGTTTATGTCAATAATTTTGGTGCATGTCACTGATGTTGTGGTCAATGTCACTAATTTGGAGGGTGTGCCTCAGGTCCATTTTAGCCCAGTGGGACCTATTTATTTTGTGTTATTTTTAAATATAACTGTAAGAAACCAATACTAATTCCACAGTTTCAAAGGAGTACATAACAGACCAATATGGGATAGTAGGAAATTAAAAATAGTCAGGTGTTAACAGAATTATTATTATTATTATTATTATTATTATTATTATTATTATTACTATTACTATTATTATTATTATTATTATTATTATTATTATTATTATTAATAAATTAAAATGCTTAAAAATGCTTAGGTTATGTATGTGTTATAAAGAATTCTTTAATAACATACATTGCATCAAGATTGTTATTATACATTATATTTCCATATGGTGTTCTGCACAACTTTTCTAACTTATAAACCTGCTATGCACTTATAATGGAAGTGTCATGGTTATTAATCTGAATCTTCTATAGCAGCATGGCTCTGGCAGTACTTTAGATTGTAACTTGAGGGTTTATATTGAAGTGCTTGTTCTAATACATTATCTGTTCTGTAATATCAACTTGCAGAAGTTTCACATAATCCTAAGAACAAATTATTACAAAAAAAAAAAAAAAATGATGAATAAGGTTAAGGATTTTGTGTGGTGACATTTACTCAGCATTTACAAAGGGATCCTTTAAGGAAAGCACATTTAAGAGTAATGTTTAATAATATAACATTTAATACATTAAGAGTTGCTGCACTATAGCATGCACTTTGATTTACAATGCATATGCCCTCATTAGCCATAACATTAAAACCAATGCCTAAACAGCTGCCAAAACAACTCAGATTAATCAATGTATGGACTCTACAAGACTTCTGAAGGTGGGCTGTGGTATCTCTTACCAAGACGTTAGAAGCAGATCCTTTTGTGGATCTTTTGTTGGATCAGTCTCAGCAGGCAAGCCGTAACACCTTATGCACATGAATGAGCCTTGGGCGTTCATCACCCTCTTGCTTATATATTAGGCTTCATGTAAATAGTTGTTGAAGTTGATATGTTGAAAGTAGGAAAAAAATGGCCAAGCATATGGATGTAAAATACTTTGACAAGGACCAAACTGTGATGGCTATACAACTGGTTCAGATAATCTTCAAACTATAGGTCTTGTGGTGTTCCCAGTATACAGTACTTAGTATCTACCAAAAATGGTCCAAGGACAGACATCCAGGACAGGGCCATGGGCACTCAAGGCTTAGTGCTTGGGGTGGTTAAGATTAGCCATTGCGGTGTTTTGGTTTTAATGATATGGCATGGTATTATTATTATTAATAATCACAAAGGATAGCACTTACACAATGTTGGTTTAAAAGATATTGTAGCTACATGCATATTTTTATTATTTTTTTGTATTTTTTGTATATCAGCTATCATAAAGTCCAGCTTTCGTCCGGTCCACTGCCAAATGATATAGGTTGTGTGACACTTTCCAGACCATCTTACAATGACTTGTCAGGACTTCAACACCCAACAAACCCAGCATGTGTTCTGTTGATTAATCAAGAACACCTGTACCTTGTTTCCTGGTAATTAGTGTTGGGCTGCATCCGAAATCGCGTATTCAAGCAGTACATACTGAATTTGAAGTAGTGTGCACTGTTTTACCGTTAAAACAGTATGCGATTCCAGTATGCGAGCGAGCAGTATGCACAGCCTCGGACGCACTACATCCGCCATCTTTCCAATGTCATGTGATGCATGACATCACATCACAGCCGTTTTTTAAACCCCTAAATGTACTTTTTTAAACCTTAAAAAGTATTTTTTTTTTACTCAGAAGAAATTATTATTATAGAAATTATTAAAATAAAAATACTTTTATGTTGCTCCTCTTCAGTTACGAACGTCTGCGCTGCTCGAATTGCATTATGGGATAGAACAGTGTGCTACGCTCGCATACTGCAAAATGGCTGCCGAAACAGTGCGTCATCTGGGAACTTTTTGCATACTGCTTGATGCATACTGCACATTCGGACACACTAGTCACGCTCGTATGCTGTTTTCACGTACTGTTTTCGCGTACTGTTCAGTACGGAAGTATCGCAGCCTTGGTATTTAGTCTCTGGCCGTATTTAAAATGGCATACTACATACTACTCACATACTAAATCTGCAGTAAGCCGAAAGTAGTATGTAGAATGCAGTGTGTGACCAAACTGGAGCTCTGTAGTGTACTACTGGTACCCGGATGCCGTACTACTCTGGTCAGATTTGCTAGTATACAGAGGAGCTATCTTTGCGGTGTACTACATCCTGGCATGCACAGCAGCCTCAGCAGCTCAGCCTGCTTCACTTTACATATATTATTCCAGCATTATTTAATATGAAAGTCATTAATTTAAATATATCTTAAACAGTCTTGGCAAAATTGTAGTTACTGCTTTTGCAAAAAGAAAGCAGTTACAGCTGACAGCAATGTGGATCTCCTCCTCCCACTCACACACTCATTAGTTATAATAACAGAAAGGTTTTGGATATTTTTGCTCTTTAACTTCTGGCTCTTTAAATACTCTATGTAGACTATACCGAATACTACAGACGGTAGCATACTGTCGTATATACTACTGTACTATGCAGTATACAGTATAGTAGCATGCCATTTGGAATATAGCCTCTGTGTTCTCACAACTTTTTGTCACGTTGCGTTGCCTTTATGTCTACTTCCTGCTTTCTCTTGTACCTAGTTTATGCCACGCTATGTTTCTGGATTCATTTGTGTTTTGAGTATTTGAGTGTTTAATTTAAGGGCAGAATTTTCATGTTACTGTATAATTGTAATGTCAGTAAATGTGCACTGTACTTATTGAATTTCACATTACTTATTTATTTGGTAATATTATACAGTAATGCAGTATTATGCTGTAATTCAGCCCTTAATTTAAATAACTTTAACTTCAAACGAAAAAAAAAAAAAAAGACTAGTGTGGCAACAACTTTTCATAACTGCTATAACATTAGCTTCCTGCCGTTACATGGCAAACTATTATCATTATTTTTGCATTGTATTACATTGCAAAAGATAAAGATAATAATGTATTGAAACCAATTAAGAATTATGAAATATAATTAAAAATTAATAAACATTTTTTATGCAAAAAAATTAAGCATAATTATAATATATAATGGTATAATATATAACGTTATAAGATCATAAGCTCCATATAAATTGTTTCTGATTTAAATATGTTATGCACCTCTGATCATGCACACATACACCCAGAACTACACCACAGAGCTGTTCATGAATGCAGATATTTCTTTGTATGTCTTAATTAACCCACAACAAAAATGGCACATCAATGTTGTTCCCCGCTGAGTTAAGTTTACAAGAGAGCTTTTATGCCATTCCCAGTCAGGTTACTGCTCAGTAAAGATTGTGAAGGATTAGTTTTCTCATTGTTCTCAGCAACAGTTAATCTATGCTTTGTCTTTTATCCTCTTGAACTGATTCTAACACCAGCTGCAGATGGTGCTGCCTTTGTACATTTCAGCAATGCTCAAGATCATAAAACACAGAACGAATTGGCAAGCTAGTCAATAGGCAGCTTCACTGTGGTACTGAGTACTGGTCCATTGTGTATTGTGTAAAAATCACAGGGGCACATTTCAAGTGGAAACAGAGTAAAGAGAGGAATTACATGAGGAGTTGGCTTAATGGCTTAATGGACACTAGTATTAATTAACTGGACAAGTGTGTGTCTCCCTCTCTCTCTCTCTCTCTCTCTCTCTCTCTCTGTGCATCTATCTATCTATCTATCTATCTATCTATCTATCTATCTATCTATCTATCCATCTATCCATCTATCTATCTATCTATCTATCTATCTATCTATCTATCTATGCTGACCTGAGCCGTAGATGAATCTAAAAAAATCATACTGATTGAAATTGACAGTTGCCACACTAGAGGCTAATAAAGATGAAAACAGTGCTTTTTATAGAGAAATAATTGGCCTTTCTGTGTTTCTGTCAAGTGAAAATGCACATTTAGGAATGCAGCTATGTACATGGGAAGAATACCTTATATGATTTGTTCCAAAATGTCCTCCAGTGTTCATATTGGGGTTTTTTTTCTATTGTTTTTTTTTTTTTTTGTATTTATGCGTTGTGTTAGATGGCCTCCATATTAAATAAAACTGGCTTAAGTTAATCACCACAATGTGTTTAAATATTTAGCTGTCTCCCCCATTCAATGTCTCCCCCATTCTTACTAATATGCTACATACACACAATATTTTTTTCTGTCCATTCTATACTGCAATTCTAATATTCTTATGCATACAAACGATGAAATTGACAATCCAAAGTTTTGCATGATTCATATTTGAGCCAAATTGAAATGTGAATAATAAAAAAAAGAAAAAAACTAAACAAAACTGCAGTGTATTTGCTGAAAAGTATCTCCTTTTCCCCTTCTGACTGCCAGGTACTGTGGCAGATCCTCTTATTTCATTTTGAATAATTTAGCAGGCTGTCTGCTCTTTTTTTTCTCCTCACACAAGCCATGGGAAGAGCCCCGAATGCAGTGGTCCACTTTGCTGAAATCTTAAGCCGATGTGACGATTCAACCCCATCACCTTTATAAAAGTTAATGACTTTGTAAGCGGAGCGGATTTACATGGGAGACGTCTGGTAACCAGCAGTGAGATTCTGATGCATGCCGGCAGAAGATGGCTGACAGCAGAAGTAATCTCCAGAAAGAGCAACAGCCTCTGGTAAAATGTCAAGTGGGAACAGTGGGATATCAGCTATATATGTTCAGTCAGGCCTTGTTTTATTTTGTGAGTCGCAACAGCATTGCCTATAGTTTTTTTTTCCATAGATTTTGTTAGACACTACAAGGTGAAGTGTGTTTTGACTGAACAAAGCTGGGTGTTCATGACTTTCCTTGTGTTTGCTGTAAGGTCATGTGTAATGGACGCAGAGCGCCATGTCAGCTGGAGATGCACAAAACAGCATGTCAATAAGAGCAGCTGGTCTATAGCCTTCCCATAATAGCTTCAGCTACAAGGTCAGCCATGACCCAAGTCCTTAGCACATCCTTTCACTATTAACCCTGCATCTTTTAATAGTTAATCTATACTGTCCACTTTTATATATACTGCTCTAATCAATTGTGAATGAATCTTCATTATTAACATGGCGCTTTTATGCAAATGAGTATTCTTGACCAATTGTGTTATACCAAATTATAATGTCTACAATATAGCTAGCTATATTGCACTATGTTAGTAAATTACAAACTGGCTGTCGGATGTAGTTAATCACCATTTTAATGACATACTGCTTTGTTTGTGTGAAGCAGGGCTGTCATCGTGATTCTGAGGCTCTAGAAGGTCAATTTTTACAACCTCTACATTTATTACTGTAAGTGTGCTGGAGTTACACAATGGTATGCCATTAAAAAAATAGTAGATAATTGAAGACCAGGCACTATAAACATTTTTATGATAATCATGATTTTGCTATGGTGTCATCTTCTGTATAGCTACAAAGAGCTCCAGAAATACTAGAGATGCTTTAACCATGTTTAATAAAATACTTCAGCAAACACAATATGACTGTATTTAAGAAGTAATTAAGCATGAATAACAGAAATCCCTCTTCCTTTTCAGATAATAGAATGTATATGACAGAAGTACTAGGAACATGTTTGTCAAGGCAACATCCACCAGGCACAACATCAAAAATTCCTTGATCTTTGCACAGAGCAGGAGCAGTACTTCCAGGCCTTTCACCATGCCCAGGCCGAGGACTGCCAGGTGCTTTGGAGCCTTGTCCAGCTGGTGGGTGCTCCACCTGCTGCTCCAGCTACGCCCCAACTCATGGTATCCAGAATGGAACTGCAGGATGACCTGGAAATCCTGGACCTCTTCAAGCATGCTGTGGAGTATGGGCCATGGCAGATTCCTGTGATCTGTTTGCTGATGTTCCTGCCGGTCATGGCCTAACACATTCAGATCGTAGTTCCTGGGCCTTAAACTGCCAATTTTTCAATGACTCAGCCACACCCCTGAACAGCACCGTTAGTGCTTTTGCTCAGTGAGCTTGATCATCCATTTGCAGTCATCCAATGTCTCAGAGACAGCTGCCAAAGTGGCTGCTGGCAGAGAAGTGCATAGCCAAAGATATGGTCCCTGTCATGGTGCTGGCGCAGTTTGTTGCCAGACGTCCTGCATCAAACAAAGGCCATTTGCCCCCAAATCAGTCCTCACAGACTAGCCCGTGCCTCCCTTTACCCCTCTGTTCATCCCTTCTTCCCCTTGGATTGGTGACTCCGGGGCCACAAGCTGATCCTAGGCTGGTCTGCTGGTGTTGGGGCGGATCCCAAGCACATGACCAATGGCACATAATGGAGGTGGGGGCATGGGTCTGGGTCCTCACATGGAGGGAACCTCCAGGATTAATTAAAGCTGTATCTTATGTTATGCCACTGATAGCTTTATGCAAAACTCGAATAACTTTAAAAAAATGTGATAACATGGGATTTCAGTTAAACAGCAATACCTTTATCCAGAAAGCTTGTTGCGTCACACTGGTCAAAGTTTTTTGACATTAGAAGCTAGTGCATGTATTAACACATAATGGAATAAATGGAAATTAATTAAATTGTAGCCTTCAAGAGTCTAGATGTATGGGACTAGTAAATATTTAGAGTTCTGCCCACAGACTATCTAAGGATGAGGCTAATGTTTAATTTTTGTATTTTATATTTCCCAAGAGTCCTGGCCACAGATCAGAGTCAGTTTAACATCAATTTCATATACCGTATACTTATGCGTACGTATTGCAGTTTGCTATTAATACCTTTGTGCATAATTAACTCTGTGTTTACATTATATTCTGGTCTCATATGATAACAATGAAATGCATAATATATCCCTCTTTGGAATAGTTACACAGATCATATTCAATTCAGCATATTAATTTCAACAGTGAGCAATACATTGAGCAGGCAAGGGAGTTTAATTTCCTGATGACAACCCACTATGGAATAAGGTTAAAAAGAGGCATAGAAAATGAGTATGACCTTAATGCTATTGGATTATAAAACTGGAAAGTTGTGATTTTTTCCTTTCAATATGACTTTGGTTGTAAGCCAATTATAAGTTTGACATTATAAAACCATGCAATGAAGCTATACCCTGGCAAGCCTGTTAATTTGCAAGGGAAGTTACAGTATCCTCTTGAGCTCAGATATAATATGAAACATGACAGGCCACTCAGGCATGTTGGTACTCACTGCTGCAGGCTAGCATAAATTCTGTTCCATCTATGCACCAAGGATCCTAAAACCTGACTCCTAAAAGTTTTCTTCTTTTATGTAAAATAAAAAGAGAAACCTGGTAGGCCAGCATGTGTGATTTTCCATTATGACCATTGATATTATATTGTAGCTTTAAGCAAAGCACAATAGAATGCTGTATGGGCAAGTCTGCATTTGCGAATGCCCCAGAGATGGAGTAGCATCTTCATTAAATCCGGCTAAAACCTGTACACCCACTGTTATCACCTTTTACCTGCTGAGATATGTCAAAAGCATTTAGATTGTTATATGGTTAGCTTTTTAGAGAGAAGTATACACAGTATTATGTAACGCAACTCCATTATTCTGTTCAGGTATAAATATGAATAAAAACAATTATTATTATTATTATTATTATTATTATTATTATTATGATTGTTATTAATAATAATAATAATAATAATAACATGATAATAATAATAATAATAATAATAATAATAATAATAATAATGATTATTATAATTATTATTATTATTTTTATTATTATTATTATTATTATTGTGCAGAAAAACATAGCTCAGAAGAGGGGATATAATGGATGCAAGTACAACTTTCATGATCATAGCTCAACTTTGATTTCCCGTCACAAATAAGGACAACATTTATTACTATGAACATGCAGTGCTTTGTGTTCATTCATGAACCATTTGCACTGGTTTAAATTGGAATACAATTTTCTTTATATTCTGGGGAATTGAAACAAAGAAATTAAGTAATACATTAGTTATAAAATATAAAGTAAATTAGCACATAGCACAGCTATTATTATTATTATTATTATTTTCATAGAATATTTTCTTACAAATATATGTGTTGAAAGAAAACTTACGAGAAAATTTGTTTTATAAGGACTTACTTTTATAAGAAAGCTCTAACAGCATCCACTCTTCTGTAAAGGCTTACTACAAGATTTACAGTTCATCTAATAAGAGCATGCAGACACTGAGGAGAGGGCTCGCAATATCATTCTAGTTCATCCCAAAGGTGTTCAATGGGGTTGAGGTCAGGGCTTTTTGTGGGCCAATCAATTTCTTTTGCAGCAAAACTCTGCCAATCAAGCTTGGTTTGTTCACTGGTGCACAGTCATGCTGGAACACAACAGCACCTTTCCCAAACTATTCCCACAAAGTTGTAGGCAAAATGTCTTGGTATGCTGAAGCATAAGGATTTTCCAATTTCACTAGAACTTAATGGTCTATGGCAGTTCCTGAAAAACAACCACATAGAGTTATCCCTCTTTCACCAAACATTACAGCTGGCACAATGCAGTCAGGCAGGTAATGTTCATCTGGTATTTGCCAAACCCAGACATGTCCAGACTACCAGTTATAGATCCTAAAAGCTTCCACTTTTCAATAATACCACTCACAGCTAATTGTGGAATATGTAGGAGGGAAAAAAATCACAAATTGACTTGTTGCAACAATAGCATCCTATTACAGTACCACATTCAAATTCAGTAACCAATTTAGAATGACCCACTCTGTAAAAAAAATATTTGCAAAAGCAGCCTGCAAGAGGTGTTTACTAAACAGTTTGTATATTTAAAGCCACTATTAAACCAATAAAAATACTGGCACTGTGTTAAAGAATTAATGAATACAGATCCAAAAAAATGGAAATGGAGTGCAGCATGTTTCTTTCTATCTACCTCTTTCTTTCTTTCTTTATTTTTTAGAATTATTATATCTTTATGACAAAGAATACCATGGTGTCCTTTTTGCTGAACTAGAAGCTGTTAAAAAGCTTAACATGCATCCATACCTTAGCAGGTGCTGGAGGACATAAAAAAAATGCAAAACCTTGCAAACAGAATGAGCATCAGCATGCAATAATGCTGAAAACAATGTCTAATATGACCTCTGCCTATCCAAATATTTTTCCCAACAAAACAGCAGCAGTGATGGTGTAATTCAGAACACATCCATGGCTTAAATTTGTATTAAGCAGAAGTACTGTAGTTTGGTTAATGGTAGTTCAATCCTCACACAGGGCAACACATGACTGAGGTGCCCTTGAGCAAGGTCCCTAACTCCCCCAACTGCTCCCCAGGCACCATTGGGGCTGCCCCCCTCTCCAGGCAAGTGTGTTTACTGCCACCTAGTGTTCATTGGTGTGTGTGTTCCACTGCATGGATGTGTTAAATGCGGAGGTCACAGTCATCTGTGTGAGAGCACAGTAGGCAAATAGTTCACTTAGGAGTGGGCTCATTTAGGATTGGGCTGTTCCAGGAAAACAAGGTTAGGTGTAGACATGTTTTAATCAGGGTTGGCCCAAGCCTTTATGGGGCCCTAAGCAGATTTTCATTTGAGGCCCCCCATACCCCCTCCGACCACCTCTGTATATCGCTCAATTACCTTTCTCCCTGCGCCAGAAAAAAACCAAAACAAAACAAAAAGGCCTAAGGAGGGAGCTGATTATTTACTATTTATTTATTTATTTAAATTTTATTTTATTTTGTTAGAGCGATTTGCCTAGAGAGAGATATTGTGCAATATGCTGAAGTGCCCAACAGTGGCAACAGCCCACAGCAGCAACTGATTAACCTATAAATAGGTGTGCCAACAATAAAAATAAATAAATATAATATTCACTTTTACCTGTGTAATACCATTTCGTTTTATTATTCAGTTTTATTTTTAAAATATATATTTTTTTTTTATCATGATATCTTGGTGCTCCTGGGGGCCCCCTGGTGGCGTAGGGGCCCTAAGCGGCCACGTATTTTGAGTATGCCTCGGGCCGGCTCTGATTTTAATACACATGAAAACTCTGTGCATTGTATAGGCGCCAGATCCTAACCCTGTTGAACACTTATTGGAGACTGTAGAGCAACATCTTTGAAACCATCATCAAAACTCCTTGAACTGAAGGAATATATGTTAGAAGAATGGTGCTCATTAATTCAGTACTTTTTCAGAAGCTTGAAGAATGTCCATTGATGGTGTTCAAGACAATTATTTTTGTTTTTTTCTTATGATGCTAGCTAGCTTCACAAACATGGTCTGTGACTCGTTATCCACTGCCAATCAACATATGGATCATACTGAGCTCATACATACCTCAAAACTGTTTTGTATGGACATAATGAGATGTATAGGGCACCTTCATTGTCACCTCCATTAAAACCTAATAATCCTCAAAAGTCTGACCCTAACAGCAGTACTTCTGTAGTCCCCCAACACACACACACACACACACACACACACACTAGATTTAGAAAGAAAATGATATGGAAATAAATCACATTTGGTACTTGATCAGAACAAAGTGGGAGCTGTGTTACCTCGACTCAATTACTCATTATGCTCGGCTATTGACCTTTCTTGCTACAGGAAGTGTTGCCGTCATGTCTGCGAGGATTATAATCGACAAGATGTCTCTTCTGAAAAACAGAATGAAAGAAATTATCACATTTCCTGAGAAACTTCCTGAGAAAAAAATTACATTATCTGTCTCAATGGTTTCAGCATGGAAGGAGACATTAGAAGAACATAGCACCAGTTAGGACAGCTAAATGTTCGCGCATACTTTTTATATGCTAATTAAATCACCTAGGATCTAAAGGTCAGGTGTAAATGTATTTTGAAATCATCAATGAGACAATTCTTATGGGAAATATATCAACACGATATTATCAGTCTGCTGTATGTGCTCCGTGAGCTAAAGTTCAGCCCGATTGTTTCTGGTGTGACGAATCCAATATCGCGTGGCCATGTGGCTATTTCTCTGTGGCACAGATGTTTTATACTACTTCAATATCCGAAACCGAATGTGTCCTATAATCTAATAATGCAGATGATTTGCTTTGTATTAGTGGACAATTCCGTATACAATGGATCATCTGTCAACATAATGAAAACATGACAAGTTCCCACTGCATACATGCTCTTCTGCCCTTCACTTGCCCTCAATAACTCTGCTTGAACCCCACCATGGAGAAGAGTGATAAACACACACATCAACTTGAAATGATTTAGCATTCTGAAGGAGATACTCATTTACTCCTACCTAAAGTGGAACCTGCTGCATGTGTACTAATGCTTAATGTGGGGGTATCACAAAAGACTGCTGCTTTACAAACTTCTAGTCGCAGCAGCCGACTTTGGACTGTATCATCAGCAAAATATAGCTGGCATGGTAATGATTTATATAACCATTGTATTGCCTTCATCTGCTGGCTTGAGTATGGTGTGATAGTAAAGCTTCCGCCAGGTTGTGTCCAGAGCTACTAAGCACAGCAGAGCTGAACATTCAAAAGCATGACTCTTATCATAGCTGACTAAAGAACAGTGGGAGGAACAGGGAACTGATTGCATTGACTTTAGTTTAGAGTTTATGGCATAAAAGGTTTATAATATTTGAAAAATGCCTTATGTGTTATATTGTTGCTTATTTCAATTGAGTTTGTCTGAATTCTCACAGAACTTTAGCCTGAGTCTGAAATGATATTGTGGACAGACTCTTTAAAACAGGTAGCTGTCATCCAGTCAGAGTTAACTATGAAAAGCTACTCAACCAATAAAACATCCAACCTCAGCTAAAAGGCTGGAAGCCTCACATAAGTAGAAGATTTCAAACCCACTAAATTATAAAGGTCTAAGGAGCAATCTTCCATCTTGATAGGGTCAAACTTGGAGAAGGAACCTTAGATAATTACAATTGAAGTTTACCCAGTGATTTTGTGTTAACTAGAAAAGTTTTATTAAGAATGCAGGACTGACTTGACATGTATAATTAGACAATAAATATATTGTATATATTTTGTAATTAGACATTGGCGCACACACTTCTTAACTGTGTATATATATATATAAGGGCTGTAGAAGTTAACGCGATAATAGCGCATTAACACGATCAAATGATCACAATTAAAAAAAAAAAAATAGTGCCTTAACGCAAATTCTAATTTTGACCCTGCGATTCACCTGTAGTTCATGTTGAGGCTTGTCGTGCACTGCTTCAGTAAGAGTATCCGAAATGGCATACTTAGGAGATGCCGGGAACCTTTCACATACTACCTGTTATGTACTAGGTATTCGGACGCACTACATCGTGTCGCATACTAACTAGTATTGGAGTATGGCATTTCAGACGCAGCCTAAGTTTGAGTGATGGTGAAAGATCTGTTAAAC
>JAOVVF010000036.1:15566899-15579657 GCA_028565595.1 Duopalatinus emarginatus | reverse complement strand
TGAGTGTTTAAATGAGTAAACAGACTGATCAGTGTTTTTACAGGATATTTGATATATAATCAGATATTATTATTATTCACTTGTACATGATGATTTACAAAACCCTATTTGGCCATTCCCCCCTCATCTGTGTCAGTTGTTGCAGTCGCTGTCCTCTAGTTATAACACTCGCTCTGCTCAGCGCATCACGATGAACAAACAAACACAGTTTTTGGTTTGTCCTCATTTCAATCAGCTGCAGCTAAGGACTAGAACTCACTTCAGAAACACTAGGATTGGTAAATTTTATTCCAAAGTCGACTTTTAGGAATACTGATTTTTTTTAGCTGATAAATGAAATTGTTACATGGATACGCACTGATGTCATTTTTCATGCTTATCTCAGTAGTGTTTGTCTCTTATCCTGTTTGTTGGTTTTCTTTTTTATTGTTTTTGTTGGGTGTCTCAAAAGGCTTTACCTTTTGCCAGTCTGCCATTGTAAATAAGACATTCTTAATGACTTGCCCGGTGAAATAAAGGTTAAATAAAATAAATAAATGAATAATAATAATTTTTTAAAAAAACATATTAGCAAGACTATGACTCTTAAAAGTCTGTGGGGCTGATATAAGTTGGTTAGCTCAGGCTATGTTATGCTTGATATCAGTAGAAAGAATTGCTTTTTATATGAAATGAAGAGTGATGTGAATCAGATCATGTGTACCGTTGCATTCAATGTCAGGTCTTTTTTTTATTTATTTACTTACTTACTTACTTACTTAAATTTTGATATTGTCAAACAAACTCAGTTTGGACAAAATACACCTAGTGTTGCCTATTCTTTTAGAAACATTCAAAAATAAACACCACCACAGGACTTTTTACAGTAAATATTATAGTACTTCATTGAGATTATATTATCTAGAGTGTAGCAGAATTTTGACTCTGTGTATCTCTGAGCAGGTTCTGTGGGGTCAGCCAGTGATTCAATCCAAGGAGAGATTAGTGATAAAACTATGTGCAGTAGCCAGTGTGGATCTATATTAAACAGACATAAGTAAATCATATGACTAAGACCCATTTTAAATGAGATGTGCTAATGATCTGAAATCGTGTCTGGAGACTGGAGTACTGTAACAATATTTGCTATACTTCATGCACATGCAAGTATTAATTCAAGGATTTCACCAATATTATTAAGGTGGATCCTGTTATGCTCGTTATGATTAACACTTACTGAATCTAGAATGGACACAAAAAAACATTCTCAGTTGATGTTGTGCGTTATCAAAATGAATATTTCCCAGATGGTAGGAGGGTGAGGAGTGTGTGCGGGTGGGTGGGGGTGGTTATGTGTGATCGACCACAATGCTGGTTGCTTTGTAGATGCAGCATGTGGTGTAATAAATGTCTGTGGTGAAAGGGAGAGGGGCATTGATGATCTCCTCAGCTGTCTATTCTATCCGCTGCAGGGACTTGTGATCCAAAACAGACAGTGATGCAGTTCCCAAACCAGACAGTGATGCAGCTGCTCAGGATGCTCTTGATAATCTCTCCATAGAATATGGTGAGTATAGGAGCTGGGAGATTTGTTTTTCTTAACCTTCACGTAAATTAGAGACACTGCTGGGATTTCTTAGTTATGAAGCTGATGTTCAGGGACCAAGTGAGATCCTCTGCCATGCACAGTGGAGCTGTCAGTTTTCAGCATATCGCTGCCTTGTTCAACAACATCCTGTTTAGTTTGATCTATAATCACAGACAGATGATTGACTTGGGTTATGGTTACAACAGTCAGTTAGCTGTTCCACCTCTTTTATGCATACTGATGAGACCAACCACGGTTAAGTCATTGGTAAACTTGATGATCTGATTTGAGCTTTTGCACAGTCAGCAGAGTGAACAGCAGTGGACTGAGTACACAGTCCTGGGAGTGGTGTACCCAGTAGGAGGTGTTCAGGCCTGGTAGGTTCTGCTTTTCAGTAGCATTCAAACATATATGTCTTTTGTGAAACACTAAATCTTAGACATCAGTGGTTCTAATACAAGACTTAATAAAACAATTGCTGGATATTAGATAAGGACTCAGTAGATTCATCATGTTTAATATTAAACAGTAATGTTTAATACTAGGAATTATAAATGTGCCAGATTGAACTGGTAGAGCTTTAATCATTTAAAAGTATCCTTAAGGGTTTTTGCTCCTTCAAGGCTCTTTTTAATAGACGAAATGTCAGTGCTTCACCCCTACCATGTCCAAGCCAATCCCCAGTGACCAAGCAGGATGACCCAGCCCTTATACTTCTGTTTATACCTGCTCCCAGTCACCTGTCTGATATATTCCTGTGTATTTTTCTTTTTTCTTTTTTGGTTATGTGTAGTGCTATCTTCTTTTTTTTTGCATTAACCCTGTGTTTTGGTTTGTGTATTTAAACCGTTTGCTTTAGCTTCCTTTTTGCAAGGTATCAGAAGGCCACCTTGTCTCTGATCACTACGCTTTTTGATTTGGTCTTTTTGCCTCAAGTGTTTGGACTTTTACCTGGTGATTTACCCAAGTTTGCCCTGCCTACCTTTTGATAGTGTGTTTTGCTGATCATTTGACCATTGCCTGTTCTCTAACCACACTTGTCAACAAGAGCTTTGGATTTGGGCTGCCTGGATTTTGAATAGTCACTTGCATCCATAACATACGTTTGCAAGCTTTTATAACAGAAACACTCAGTTGTCAGTTTCTACCTAGTCTTTACAAGAGCTCCCTCAGAAGAACTAACCAAGCATGTAGACATACCACTACGATATGTCCAACATGACCTTGAGGTCTGAAAACCTTCCCTGACAGCAGTATTCATTAAAATCTGTGGTGGTTCTCGCCCTCAAAACTAGATGACAGTCACATCAGCCAATTTGTTTGCCTGGCTGTGTGAAAATAACAAGCAAATGTAATGAAAGAAGCATAAAAAAAATTATTTGCTTTTATTTGATCATTCCAACTCAGAAAGAGGCAACAATGTAGAGACTGTAAATAATGAGCTAATAACAGTTTTAGACAGTGACAACAAGGCAAGCTAATGTTTAATATTTTAATAGGATTTGCTCTTATTCATCTTTAAATTTGAACTACCCCTCAATAATATCTATATATATATATATACATAATTTACATCAATATTAAGAAATAAAACCTAGGGCCAAAACTCCTCTTCTGATGCAGGCTAACAATTAATAAATGTTGCCTTTTTGGATCAAGCAGTACCTCCTTTAATCTATGAATGCCTGTGAACTAAACAGACAGTGCGGCAGATCGTTTGCTTGTTGTACATTGCAACATGTCAGCTATAATGATGGAGGCCCACGCAACAATCCAGTGGACAAGAATGCATCAAGCGTATGGTGTGCTAAACACACAAGAGCAGCAGCCTGTGAAGCTAAACATTTTTTTTTCTTTTTTAAAAAGTTTAAATAAATTTCTTCATTAGAATGGCTGGATGATGAGAATAAATCGCTAAGCCTTGGGCTGTTTGAAACACATTTTGTTTAATGCTAGAAATGCAATTTTTTTTATCATTATTTATTTTTTTATTTTATAATGATATTGCGGAAATATAGATAAGCATAACTGTGCACCACTACTGAAGGTTCTAATTTGATTTGGTTTGATTAATTGTTTCCTTTTCTTGTTTGGCAACTAAATACCTGCAATACTGTAGGAAACAATCCCGCTCTTTACTTTTCCATAAGACATTATACAGTATTCTGTATCTTCATAGACTGTGATCATGGGTCTGTGTCATTAGAACAGATAATGCTTCTGTTTTGCCACACATTATTTGCAATTTGCAGTGTGTTTTGACATAAGCTCTTGTGAGTCACCTTGTCCTGTAATATTCATTCTCAGTCAGAGCTGTTGTGGTGGGTTTTTATTACTTACACAACACTGCAGACACCTCAAACGTCATCATGCTCCAGCTTTGGAAAGTGAGTCAGGCTTCCTGCGGGTCCGGTGGTAGCAAGCCGACTAGCCAACATTAGGTAAAAGACATGTGGGAGAAGTTCGGATAAGTCAGTTCAATAAATACACAAATAGACATGTGCAATCCATGTACTATAGGTATAGTTGTTACAGAACTGAATATGCACTGATCAGCCATAACATTCAAACTGACCCTGTTTTAAGCTTAAGATGTCACTTCAGTGCTCAGCAGTGATTACTTCACTGTGATTGCTTCACGCTAGGGTTAATGCCCCGGATCATGTGCAGGGGTTCAATATCTTTGCTAGATGTTCAACTATGCAGCCAAGTACACATATAAATCAGCTGTGATGGCCAAGTGGTTAAGGTGATCTACTCGAAATCCAGTGAGTTTTTGCCCTGCAGGTTTGAACCCTGCTCGCAGTGAGAAAACTGAAAGTATATTGGATGAAGATACCTCAGTGGTAAAGATTATAGACTCATCACAAGGTCATAAGTTCAAATCTGTCCACGACCAAGCTGCCACTGCTGGACCCTTGAGCATGGCCCTTAACCTTTAACTGCTCGGGTGTAATAATGTCAAATGTTAAAAATAATCATTATAATAGTTTTCATCCTAAACATGTACTTCCTGTATCCATGCCATTGTGCACTTTAATTACAAAAATACTTTATTCAAGTGGGCTGCTATTCTAATGAAAGACTTCACTAATTATGTCTGCTAAAGTGTTACAATTGTATACTACAAAAGATAATGACTTACTGTAAGTGGTTTGGGGAATATATTTGAAAATTTTAAAAATTCTTCTATGTGCCTTCATTAGTCTTAAGAAACAGCATTAAGGGAGTAAGAGAAAGTCCAAGAATGGATGAACTGCATTCAAAATTTTGCCAGGCTTGTTGGAATGTGTTTTCTTGCAATACCCTGGTTCAACCTGCCAACTATGGCTACTGCTTGTAACTTCCTTTGACCAATTTCACATAGCACAAGCAACTGAGAATGAGACACAGTTTTATAAAACATAACATGAGAATAGATGGCAAGAGCGTTTTGTTAGGAAGAAGTTGATGGCGTCTATAGTGGTGCACAGCCTGGATATGGTTCTTCATCTTTTCCTTCCTTTAGAAACAGCAGTGAACAGAACAGAACAGAATGTTTCGAAGCAGTACTAAGTGAAATCATAGGAGTTTCACTGTGCTGCAGTGTGCGACTAAAAGACAGAAGGATAAAGAGGCATCCACATTAGTCTGATGAATAGAGGAGCAGTGAGAGAACATTTGTATACATGCCAGTTCTTCACAGTCCACTTGACTTGTGAGCTGTCATGATATGTCATGATAGGATCAGAGAATTTTCCCTGTCCTAAACCTCTCATAATCCTTCATTCACAAGGATACATGCTGTACACGCAGGCAAACAATATACACACAAATTAGTGCTGTATTTATATCTCAGCAGGGACAGAATCTGCCTTGAAATCTACACATTGTCAAGCTGTGGCATCACAGTGTGTATCATAATACTCATAAGTCATTAGTCTGAAATTTATTAGTGCAATTATTTGACAGAAATTTTAATATATTTCTGTGTTCAGTGGCAGTGGGAAGGAAATTCAGAGTCGTGTGCAACACCAAAGCTTTTACACAGGGTTAGTTTATTGGTTTTCAGGCCTACTGACTATAGTAGATAGTGCAAGAAATTGTTTCATTTTCAACAGTGATCCTTCATAAACCTGAATGTTGCACTGGTACAATGAAATCTGATATTTTTTTTATATAACCACCAACAAACTTTGTCTAATAAACCCATACATTCATTAAAACTAGCCAGAACCGTTTCTCAGGGAACATTTGAGTAAAATATTAGGTAAAATACTAAGCTTATGGACTGTTGTACTGAAGATTTTTCAAGCATGAAGTCAGAGCTGTAGTTCCCTGATTGGTGAGGGTCAAGCTTATGCAAACTGCTCCCAAGATCAGAAAATTACACATGCTTCTCAGTCACTCACTAGTAGCCAACCGTGGTTCGAGGTTAGGGAACGGTCTATCATACCGACAAGACGTTATTGATGTGCCAGTGAGCCAGACACAAACCCTCAGGTGCTCCCTTTGTACCGTGGGTAGGGTTGCCCTCCGCTCTGAGCAAGTATATTAACGCCCCCCTCTGTTTGTATTTACTATTGTGTGTGTGTGTTTTATCTACTGGTTAAATGTGAGAGTCAGATTCCTCTTTGTGCAAGCACAGTAGATCAATCACTTCACATTCACTTTCACCGCTCACTCAGTCAACATCCAAGCCACTTATCCTACTACTGGGTTAAAGCGAGGAACAGAAGTCTATTCCGGTACTCACTGTGAGAAGAATCCAGAGCTCCATAGGACACCCATGCAGACACGGGGAGAACATACATGCATACTCGACACAGAAAGAAACCCAGGCGCTCCTTGCTGTGAGACAACAGTGCTACCCACTGTGCCACCCCTACACACATTTTTGTGTTATTATTTCATATTACTCCCCTGTGATGCTTTTGGAATTTCTTTTCATGCTGTTTTAACATGGTCTAAAAACCCAATAGGATAAGACAATTAGCCTGGCGGTTGACTCCAACAGAGTTAGCAAAGCCCATCTGATATGGCCTTAAGTTAAAGCTGTCTGCACTGAACTATGCTGAGCGCAACACTAGCGTGGGCTGAAATCTTCAGGGGGTTCCCCAGAAACAAAGTATTTTAACCACTTTTTGTGTATTAACATCTTTTCGAAGATAATTCAGGCTCTGGCTTTCTCGAATGGAATCTGAGAGGGTTCGCTCTTCTTGATTTCGATTGCTATGGGTGGGGTCATATGATAATAGTGGACGGTATGTCAGCAGTTATCTCTTCTCCTTGCCTATTTTATTTTTATGGTCATAACAGGCTAGGAAAGTAACAGGTCACTGTGAAAGGCCCAGTACATCCCTAAGTCACATTGATATATCATGCTTGTGAAACAACAGGGAAAAACACTTGTCCATGATGTGGCTGCTTGTCAATGAGACTTTGAGCAGTTCTGGCTCAGTTCATTAAGATAGTAAAATATTACTGATTATATATTTTCTATATACATACTGTATATCATTCTCTTAAATGAGAAACATGAACCTAACTAAAAAAAAATCTGGACTTTGGTTTGCATGGGTTTTATGGGATCATAACAAATTAGTGACCACTTTATTGGTTGTTATCAAAACTGACAATCATCAAAGAACACAAAACCCACAAGTGGAGTCTGCCACTACACATTTACACTGTGTTCTTGTTGTGAAGTGTTTGTCATATCATTCTGAACAAAGAATAGTGGCAATAAGAGTGGTGTGAAGTAGTCATAGATAGCATAAAAAGCTGATTTAGGCACCTTCAAGTAAGTGAGAAGTAAATATGCCTGGAAGTGATAGTTGGAGATCTCACTCATTGATCTTCTAAGCTGCTTATCCTACTACTTGGTCATGGATCCCATCTCAATGCTCACTGGATTTGAGGCAGTGAAAAAACCCTAGGCAGGTCACCTCTCTCAGAGGTCAGACACACAGGCTTACACCATGGGGACAATTTTGGACATTGAAACTGAAGCCACTGGAAGAAATCCAGACAGACACTGAGAGAACATGCAAATTCCACACAGAAAGAACCCTGGACACTAGACCAGGGAATTGAACCTGTCTTGCTTTGAGTTTACAACACTACCGACTGCACTACTATGCCACCATTGGGTAAATAACTTTTTTGCTCCCTACAGCCAAGTGTACAGTTCCAAAGCTAGCAAGAAAAAAATAACTTTATTATTAAAAAAAAATTGTCCAATCAACGAGACATACCCCAATCAACCATAACATTAAAAGCACAAAACAATTAACAGGGGAAGTTGTGACAATGTTCATTGTTACAAGCACTATACAAATAAAATTGAATTGAATTGAATTGAAGTTAAGAATGTTGATTATTTAAACAGTTCAATTAATTAATTAATTTATACATTTAGGCTGCAAGTGAACCATCAGTTCTTGAGGTTGAAGTGTTGGAAGCAGGAAAAATAAGTGAGGTTTGGATTGACTTTGTTAAGAAATAATTGCAGTAATAGCTACCAAAAGTGGTCCAAGGAAGGAACTGCCAAGAGGGTCACAGTTGCCCAAGGTTCACTTAAATGTGTGGCGGGTGAAGACTAGCCTGTTTAGTCTGTTTCCACCAAATGATCTGTTGCGAATATCATGATCTCAGAGGTATTGCACACCTTCAGAAGTATTGCAGAGTCCATGCCTCAGCTGGGTGATCGGTGTATGCTCTATAGCCAGAAACATATGTGGACACCTGAGCATCACACCTATATGAGGTCTTCCTAAACTGATTGTAGACATACAGCTGCCTTTGTATGATGTAGCATTTAGATTTCCATTCACTGAAACCAAAAAGCCGATACCTTCAGCATGACTGTACACCTTTGCACAAAGAAAAGTCAATAAACACATAATTTGCGAAGGTTGGTGGAAATCATTTGGGTGGCCTGCACATAGCCCTGACCTTAACTACACCGTACACCGTAAAATTGAATTAGAACTCTTGGATTTTACTTTAGGCCTTATCAACCAACATCAGCGCCCAGCCCCAGCAAATCCCCACAGCATCTTCCAAAGTCTGGTTGAAAGTCTTACTAAAGAAGTTATCCCTTAGAACACTGAACATGGAACTGCACAATTTTAATGGCCATTGGTTTGGAATTGGGTGTTTAATACTTAAGTTTCCATATATTTTTGACCCTGTAGGTATTTTTGGTCATATTTTTGCCCATGTAGATGTTTAGCCAAGTCTACCTGAGATAGTTCAAGAAACTGGTAGTAAAGTTACATATATATATATATATAAAAAGATTAGTTGTGATATGCATAACATTTAACACAAAATCCTACAAAATATAAAAACCAATCCAAATATGCTACTATGCTAAATGCTACTCTATTTAAAAAACAAATTACAATGGAAATGTACTGCATGTACAGTGGAAATTATTTTAGGGCAGTATGGTGGGACATATAGATAACATTGCTGCTTCATGGTTCTTCTATCTTTAGTTCAGTTTAATGTCTGTGAATGTGAGTTACTGTACACATTCTCCCCATGTCCGTGTTTCCTGCAGGTCTTGGAGGTTTTGTCCTATGACAGACTGTTGACTATAATAATTTTTCCCTAATTGTGAATGTCTGTGTGAATGTTTGTGCATGGGCCCTATGATGGTCTCCCATCTGAGGCATATTTCTGCCTTAACCCCAGAATTTCCTGGATAGCCTTTGAATTTCTGAACCTAACCATCTACAGTGTTTACTGAAAAGGAGTGAGGGTAGGTAAAATATTTCCACTTAAAATAGGATAAAAAAAAACGTGCTTACAAGAGATTTGTTTAACCTTAAAATCATAATAGTAAAGTGCAGCACATTAATTTGTGAGGCATCTAAATAATGTTTTTCTTGTGTATAGGCTCAAATAAATCCTGTTGTGCATGATCACTTTTTGGGTGGTTAGTTTAAGAGGACCTTGATTAGCATTAGCAGTGTTGTTCAGTGTGCTTCAGTGGGCTTTTAACTCATCAACATGCTTTGCATTTAAACAGGTCACGCTTTATTTGGATAGTCTGCCTACAGAGGTTTTCAGAGTATTTATTTAATTATTTCAACAGCTTATTAGTTGAGATTTAACAGATTATCTGTACAGTGCATGTGATGATCCATGAACATATCCACAGAGTATTTGTAACATTTCAACAGAGTAAGAGTTATGGTTATGGTTTGGGGTTAAGGTTAAGTTTGGAGTTTATGGTTAATATGTTTATTTGGGTTAGAGTTTGAGATAGTGTTGGGGGTTGGTTTTAGGTTATGGATAGTGTTTTTGTTTGGGTTTGGGTTGGGCATTTGAGTTTGGTTTAGGGTTGCAGGCTTGGGTTGGAGTTGGGGGTTTGGGTTAAGGTAAATGTTATTTTTTAGGTTAAAGTTATGGTTTGGTTATCATTAGGATGTTGAACAATAAAAATAAAGTAGGTTACCTACTGAGCATAGGTTGCTGCTAAAGTGTTCAAGTGAAGTATTCTGTAAAATCTTTGTGGTCAGACTATGCAAATAAAGTGTTACCTCTTATTTAAATAAACAAATAAATAAATATATAAATGAAAATGGTGCCAGACTGCTGAACACCTTAGATTTTTAAAAAACAGTTTTATTTCTTGTGGTTTGCTATTTTTGTGTAGGAAGATGGATTTGTTTTACCCCATTGCATCATGCAACAGTCTCAAACTGCATATATATTTGTATGTTTAGAAATGATATTTTCTAAAATGTTTGTCTTTACTTCACATATTTTAAACCTGAATGTTAAAAAGGGACTTTCTTAACATTCAGATTTGTTTATTATTATTATTCTTCTTATTATTATTATTGTTATTTCCATTGTTATCATACTGTTGCTCATCTCATGAATAATCTATTTACTTTGCACATTTGATTCTTGATATTTGAGACAGAAATGGAGAGAATATAAAGATTCAAGTTTGTTTAATACAGTAAAGCACAGTATTTTGGCCGAGGGCTTCTGAACATCTCAACACTGCAGATAGAATTACTGCAGTTTAATATCAAGTTGCATTTTTCAGGAGAGATACAGTTTGCCTTTCTATAGATAGAAAGATTTTTTTATAGGTAGATGCCTTTCTGTATGTAGAAAGGCCAAAATCTCAATATAAAAGTCAACAATTGAATTGAATTAAAGCAACAATTATACATTCTTTTTAAATTCTTATAACTGAATATAACTTATTTTAAATGCTATTTACAACTACAGTGTAAAACACAAAATCATATTTTTAAACTGAAATGTACATAATTTAATAGGATAGGTGTTTGTCCTGTAAATTTGCGACATAAAACAACCCCTTTCTATGTTGTTAGCATTTGTGAATTAATTATAGACTTCAACTAGAGGCAACTACATTAAATCGTCCCAGATTCAGTCAATCACATCAAATATTAAATTGCTTCCAGAAATAAAATCACCTTCTATCATTCTGTAGCAGATTTGGTGGTGTAATCAAATCCCAAAACATAAAAAAAAAAAAAAAATGAAAGTCATTTCATACTGTATGGAAGCCTAAGGTTTACGCCTCAATTCTCTATTTGTCTTCAAAAAACATTCCTGAGAAAACATGTTTTCATTCTTTCCTAGACGCTTTTTTTAACATTTCATTTATAGTTTGACAGCATGCTCTAAACAATGTCCTTTCAGTAATTATTCACCTTTTACACATCGACAACCATGAGTCAGTCATTTTAGACCAGAAAATGCAGCAGCGTGTACTTTAAGCAGTAATTTAGCACATGCTGGAGGTTGGTCAGGTGTGAAACCTACCTATTTGAATATTACCGTCTGTACGCCCAGGTTTCCAGTTTGTTTGGACTCATAGTGCTACTACTGACACCTCTACTCTTAGAGAAGGTATAAATAAAAATAGCTTGCACTAGGGTATATCCCACATTATATGTAACAGTTTAAGGGAAGTCTATGTTAAATTCTATATAACTATAGCAGTAATGCAAATTAGCAATGACTAAAGAACGTCTGGTATATTTTCAGATTTCATTACAAAAGCCATAAAAGAACAGCTTATTGTAATTCATGGTGATTCACATCTTTTGTATGCATATGCTTGACTAATTGGCTTGTCACAGGGCAGTCAGATTTACTTTACATTAATTTCTGGGTTTGAAAACCTTTCCCTTGTTGGAGGCTATATGGATGTCCAAAGTGGAGGTTGCAGGGGTAAAATCTGTTCATGGTTGATATCTAAGCAGCTTTGCTTGTAGAGGCGGCCATGGGAAATATATCCTTCTTTCCAAGTAGGATATTTATTAGGATAGTGAGAGATACTTCAAATCTCTTGGAGCTGGGCATTGATTTCAGCCACTTTTCAGCTCATGTAAGAGATGAGCAATGCTACTGAAACTTGTTCGTGACTAAAATGCTAATTTGGGAAACCCAGAAAAACTGAAGATGCACTCTACATTTGTTTGGGGAATGTGGAAAGGAGATTCATAGAAATGTTAATACTGTCACTGATAGACTTTTTCATTATTAACTGAGACGAAGAGTTCCCCACATCATTGACTTAGTTAATGAAATACTGAAATGGCTCCAAAGGTCCCAATTGAATAAGGCGTGCACTAACGCCTCAAAACCTAGATACATCGATACAATTAACAAGACTCTACTGCTATTTTTGCATTCAGATTCCAAACACAGAATGCTGCCTGGCAGAACTGTTTGGGATTGAAATATTATTATGCATCAAGGCTATTTGCTAACACTCAGCCCACAGCCAATTGCTTCTTATTCACAGCAGTGCTTCTCTTCTCTGTTAGTTAGATGTCGCGAGAGAATCATTATCAGCGCTGACTCTTCATTTGGCTCTGGATGGTTTCAGGGATCAGTGCTTATAAAACTGGTCATGGGACCTTTTGTAGAAGAGAACAGGGCTGCATGTCGTAATACAAGGAAACAAGCAAAGGTCTTCTTACTAGCACACAACTAGAAATCATATTACATCTTAAATTTAATTAGCACTTATATGAATTCAGCGTTTACTATAGACAACATACGTGTTAATGGTTGATTACCATTTTAGGCATCAATAGATAGATACATAGACAGACAGACAGACTGATAGATAGATAGATAGATAGATAGATAGATAGATAGATAGATAGATAGATAGACAGACAGACAGACAGACAGATAG
>JAOVVF010000036.1:15477071-15487551 GCA_028565595.1 Duopalatinus emarginatus | reverse complement strand
GAAAACTGTTGTATATTTTATATTCATTACTTGGAAGTGACATATTTAGGTGTTTTTTGTTTTGTTTTTTTTAATTAGCATGGTTTATAGCTCATTAAAATTTTTTTAAATATCTCCAATTATTAGAATGTACAATACAGCAGAAATGTCCAACTTCTGACAAGTTTGTTCATTTAGACTGCACACTCAATACTTGGTTCGAGGTTGTTTACCACAAATTACTGCATCAATGCGGCATGGCATGGAGGCAATCAGCTTGTGGCACTGCTGAGATGCTACTAAAGATAGCGATGGTGGCCTTCAGCATGTCTGTACTGTTGGGTTGGGTGTTTCTCATCTTCCTCTTGACAGTACATCATAGACTCTCTAAAGGGTTTACGTCTGGACAGTTGGCCAGCTGATTAAAACATATAGATCAAAATATAATTTTAAAAAATCATTTGTAAAATTTGGTTTATTTAAAAGGTTTCCAACATAAAAACATGCCACCATGTTTTATTTTCAGTTTATTATTACTTAAACACCATTTGTAATGCTGACAATACGTGCCTGGACAGTTAGGTCACCTGACATTTGACATTGACCGTATATACCAATTCGTTGGTAGAGGCTGATGCACGTGCATTCTCACCCTACAGAATATATGAATAATCCTGCCTTTACTCCACAAAGACATAACTGTGTCTCTGAAGCATATTCATCCAAATCTATTGGAAGTCCTCTTTTACTATTAAATTTCTTACCTGAAAGCGGTTGCATTTACAGAAGATGGTCGCTCTGTCTTTATCCTCGTCTTTTTTTTTTTTTTTCCGTTTGTTCTCTAGCACGCTAGCCTACCAAAACGTTTCCGTGCATGTTGCTATGTTTTTGTTCTTTCACATTTTCCACCCAGCGAATTTCCACACACTGCCATGTTTCTTTGTGTTTCAGAGCAACAGACGTAATTGTGTGCTTTCAAAGTCTGTTTGGCTTCTGTAGTATATTTTCTTGACATGTTTGTGGTTCTTGCCTGGTCAACTAATAAGCTTTCTTCTTATTTAAGGCCCTCATTATGTGATTTCAGCATGATGAGATACAACTGGGTTAACTGTCTTAGGGACTTCAAGACATTTAGGTTTAAATACCCAGTGTGTGGAATATTTTAACCCTTAAATTGCTTAACTAGATAATACTGCTTGGCCAAAAAAACACAAATACGACAAACGCAAATAGAAACCACACATAATCTTGCAGAAGATAGCAACTATTATTACTTCCTATTTCCGCATTAGTCATAGAGTAGATGCACCTGATATTTAATCCACCGGTGAAGCTTCATAAATTATCCACATAGTGCTGAAGGTTGTAAAAAAAATGCCATATAATCTTTATCTTCAGTAATCATTTTATCCTGCAGTGGATCCAGTGCATGAAGCTGGAATACTCAGTGGATGGGATGGCAGGCCATCACACACACACACACACACTTAGGAGCAGTTTAAGACAGCCACTACCTCTTGACATGTACAGTATACTGAATGTGGCAATAAACTAAAAAAACCCAGGAGACACCAACCTGAAAACAGTGAGAACATGTGACTCTTTAGACAGACAGTAACATGAGCTTAGGATCGATCCAGGGATCCTGGAGGTGTGAGGCATCTACACTACCCACTGCATCACTGTGCTGCCCCAAGCTTATTTTACATTCAGATCGTTTTTATTTCATTTTTGTAAACCCACTGAGTCCGTGATGTACAGTCATTTATCTTGGCTTAAAGTTAAATATAACACAAGCAACTAGAATATGGTGCATACATACAAACCTGCAGTCCTGGATGCATTGAATGTGTCTCTGTTTATCTTAGGAAGTTGACTCAAGCCTGTCTTATTTTGGAATGACCTTTCCATTCTGTTTTTCTTTTTCTTTTTTTTTTCCTTATTCTTTCACACAATTTGGCTTGCAAGCCAATGTGCATGCATGGATGAAGAATAGTACCCTCACTTCCCTCACAAGTTACCTGCTGCTATCTCTGTGTCGTCTGTGGCATTGGGCCACTTTGGCAACTTTATATCCAGTTTCCTGACTCCTAGAGCCCGCAATATAGCCCAGAATACTATGCTCCTGGGCATCAAATGTAGCTGTTCTCCACCAGAACATATTTTTATAAGATGTGAGGCTTGCTTTTGTGGCTCGTCCTTGCAATAATGACTTGTACTCGACACAGCGCGGGGAGATGCTTTTGAGACAAAGGAAAGGCAAGGAATTCATTTGGGGTCTGTGCCCACACATATTCCTTATCACACTGCATGAAATCCATCTCGGGTCTGTTCTGCCTACACTATTCGGTAGTGGTCTGCAGACTAAAAATCCCCGTGTCACCAGTGAGAGCATCACAGTTTCCACTAATGAGAGTTAGAGGCTAGATACTTTGGATATGGGTCTTTGTATAGCAGTTTATGTGCTCCACCAGTCCGTCCTCAAGGCTGTCTTTTTTTTTTTATTCTCAGAAGCAATTCTTTCTGCTGTAAATATTGCAAGACACAGCTCTGGCAGAAACATTTTTTAGACTGAAAGCAAATTATATGGTTGTAGCAAGCATTTTGATGTAGATCCACTTGCTGCTGAAAGAAGGAGAAAATATTCACCAAATTATTTGGAATGAGTGACGTTCCCTAAGTGCACTGTTGCTTGTTCTTTCAGGAAACTACGGTTTCATACGAAACCAGGCCTGCTCTCCATTAGGCAGATCTTGCCTGGAGGGAAGTGTTGATTTTTTTCTGACATGAGCAGTGCAAAAAAAAAAAAAAAAAGGAAAAAAAAAAACCAAAAAAAAAAAAACCATGACACCCTGTAACCACAATATGTGTCATTTCCAGATTGCAATATCCTCCACGTGAGTTACTTCCAACCGTGAACTAGCCTAGCATGAAACAAAAGCATTGATCACCTCATCAGAACTAGCATGGTTACAAATAAATGAATGAGCCAGGCTTTATGTCATAAAAGTATAAATAAAACAAAAAGGTACACATTTTAAGAACCTCATTAACTAGCTGTGTACGATTCTTATTAGCATATCTTGTTTGAGCAGAAAAATAAAACCCGAATTTACGGTGTTCCTGATGTCATCAAAGAATAAGTGATGCTGTAGTGTGGTGGATGTAAAAATAAATCTGGATTAATTGGATATATAATACATGCATGCGTTACCCGATTAGTCTAGCTGATTGCATTGTGCAGCATTCTTCAAGGTAAATCTGCAAAACTGACAGCGAGGTGGGAAAAAAAGCAATAACAGCAAAACAAAGCAACAGTATCTTTATTACATGCACCTTGAAGAATGCTTGCTCTCTCTTTATGTATGCATAAAAATGTATATGTCCAGAGAGAGAGAGAGAGAGAGAAAAAAAAAAAGATTTTTATATCATCTTACACAGTACATGCTGCAGATCAGCTACCCAGATGCTATTGTAACTACAATTCTCCCTATATCTGTCTGTCTCTCTATATTACAGGAGACGGCACTGAAACCACCACTCTATGGCACACTCTGTGGCACAGGTACAACTCGCTCCCACAGGATAAAAATCAATCTCTAGCTGCCATATCCTAAAGGGAGGGAGAGAGAGAGGGAGGGAGAGGAAGGCACTGACTGAAGAGGGGGAAAACAATCGCATAATGTACACATTCTGCAGCCTGAAACAGGACCTAGAAAGGAAAGGAGAGGAGAGGAGAGGACAGGAGAGGAGAGGAGAGAAGAGAAGAGAAGACGGCCAGGCTATTTTCACTGAGACGCGTCTTGTTGCCTGCTTGAAGCTTGTCTGAATACCCGCTAGTGATTTTGTAGGAGGTTTGAGATGCTTTGTTGAATCACATTGTGCTCACTTACTAGGCTCCCTAACGAAGGCACAAGACAACACTTCAGAATAGTTTTCCCCAGCTTGTTCACTCCAACGGCATGTACACTTTCAAACAATGTATAACCTTTAACGGTTCTTCAATTGTCCCTCCCTAGCACCCCATCTGCATTGAACCCCTATCTTTAAATTTCTACCCTAGAGCAAAAGGGTTTTCCTATCAGGATTACCAGTAGAACCCTTAACAATCAATCCTGTTTTCCTCTGAACATACAGTATGTATTACCTGGGTAAGGCTGCAGTCCACATCATGTTCTTCTTAGTACCTAGAATTATCCAGATTTAGCCGTTGTCTTGGTACTTGGTACATTCTTACATGTACCTTAGGCTTAATTACCTACCAGAATATATTTAGTTTTAAATACAGAGTGCGTAATATTTTACCAATTAGTTTGCGATAGATAGATTGCCTAATGATCGCACTAAACCTCATTTATGAAGTCCTTTGACTGCAAATAAAATATCAAATTATAAGAGTCATTACTCCTGTATTACAGTCACTTCTGTAGATACACCTGATATATAAACCTACCATAATTCACTAGTCTACCTTCCTAAATTATAATCCGAACAGTGCTGCTAAAGATGAATAAATGAAATTGTTCATCTAATGTTCATTAGTCATCCTTCAGAAAAACTGAATTATGTAATGTCTATGTAATTATTATTTCTCTGCTGTCCTGTAACTGTTCTACATGGAAACCTTGTGTTGTAGACTTTTAGCTTTACGGGTTCCCCAGAGGGGCAACCGGAGAACCATTAAGGGTTCTACATTTTTTTTAAGAGTGAAAAAATAGTTATGTACAGGATGTCTATTTCGATATGTGTTCATGTACTATAAACTCAGCCCAGTCTTTGTTGTTTGGATATTTATTGATTAGTTTGCCACAGTTTTATAAAATAGACAGTTCAGCGGCACTTTGATATAATGGGTGCTGAGTTTTTTTTTTTTTTTATATATATATTTTTTTCTCTTTTCTTTTTTGTTAACCTCCCGTTCAAGGGTTTTGCTTACAAAAGCGCTGACTGATCATTTCTGATGCTGCAGTCAGTCCATTTTCAACATGACCTCTATGATTATTCTGTACCTCTTCACTTTACTTCACCTGCCCCAGTGTTCTTCACCTATTGACGCCATCTTGGCACGAGTCAATATTAAATGCATGACTATCGCTGCAGTATCGCTGAGGTATCACTGTGACACAGGGTCCGACAGCTGTGTCGTTCATTCCACATTTTCCATATTTTGGAAAAAAAAAACAAAAAAAAAACACACGCACACACACACTTTTTATATGTGAATAGAAGAACACAGTCAGATTTATATCTGCTGTCTGTCATAGCCAGAAATCCTATGACAGACTCAATATAACCTGTGATATGTATTTATTTGCTATCATATAGAAACACCTCAGGCAGTCTGTAATGTGACTTGCTAGGCTTTAGGTTGAGTATGTACTCTGAAATGTGTCACGCTATTCTGAACCTGACCTGCTATTTAATCTGCATAAGAAAAGACAGAATACTGTTGTTCCTTTATGACGTACACACACACACAAAAAAAGAACAAACAATTCAAGCTTTACATTAAAAAAGCAATAAAGTAAATCCAGGATCATGTGTGAGCTGTGATTAGAATGTCTTTTTTTTTATATAGAAATAACACATAAAGTTTGTACTAGATTAGTACGACTTTGTAGAATGCCACAGCTACATTGATGTAAGGGCACCTTTATGCAGAATAATGAATTATTTCCCAGGGCCTATAGATTACCTTGATATTACATAGAGAAGCTTTTGGGCACAACTTGTTGACCTTTTTTTTTTTCATTGCAGAGGTGTCAGATGTCTTAAAGATATTGCAAATTGTTTCTATGTAGAAAAACAGTATGCCTCATACATGAAACTGTAGCACTGTGTAACAAATTGGTAGATATACCTGAATTTCTAATGAAGAAAAAAAAAAGAGATATATCAAGAGCTATTATTTGTGTGAGGGAGATGGACATTATCACTTGTCAAATGTAAAGTACGATATGCACCTTACATTTTTTTCTTTGTATTCTAATTTGCCAGTGTGTGAACTGTATATAAATGTTTTGTTAATGTATGTTTGGGCTTCTGAACTTTATTAAAGTCTTTTGCATCGTACTGCGTTTTCATTTCTACAAATCATTTGTCTTGCAGCTTTTCATCCAGGCATCATGTGATATTCAAGCAGAAAATCATGCCACTTTATACAGGTTATTATACCAACCCAGTATTATGATAACAACTTTGTTTGTATTAAATCCAACAAAATAGCTTTTTTTCATGATGAATGGATGGATGGATGGATGGATGGACTTAAGAGAAATTGTAGAAAATTAGAATTTGAATAATTCAAGATTAGCATTAGCATTCCGTATCTGTAGAAAGTTTGGATTGTCATTACATTATATGGTGCATTATTATTACAATACACTTAACAGTAATCACTGATAATGATCATTGATAGTGTTTTGATAACAGGTCACATTTTCTCTTTAGTAAATTTAGCATCATTTTTTTTTATTTATTTATGAGGAAATCATTTCTGCAAACTGAGCATGTTTAACTTGTGGGTGGATTTTGTTTGTGTTTATGAATTTCCTTTCCCTTGCAACTAGTTTTAATTTAAAGGTGACATTTTGAGTGCAATAATACTATTATTTATAGGGTTAGATTAATGACTGTTGCCCATCTGGTGACATTTCCACAATCAAATAACTATTTATTTTGCATAAATAGAATGAGTCTCTAGTGTCAGCATTTTATATCAGTCAGGACTAAACTTTGTTTTCCAAAGTGACAAAATCTTCAAGATATGAATAACCCAAAGAGAGAGAGAGAGGAAGGGGCATAATAAAAGACGAGCTGGTGGAGGGAGCTGATATAACATATGTGATTGTAACTTCAACAATGTTAAATGTAGCTATAAAATTACAATTTTCAATTATAAGATTTAATAATGTTATTTGTCACATGGGCATTTTTTAGATGTTTCAGTGAAATAAGAAGTGATGCTTTGAAGACATAATAAAGAGGAACCAATAGAATGATGGGGTGAAAAGTGGAATAATAACTATGTAAGGGATATTACATAAGGGATGATACAAAACTAATTTATTTTTATTTTCATACAGACATCAGAAAGTGACATGCATCATATATAGAGGTGTAACCCACCTAACACACAAAATGCTGTTTCTAATATGAATTACTCTTAACATACAAACTGGCCCACAATTGTTAGCTGACACAGTGTTGCTGTTATTAGACGGTGTGCAATTCAGTGCTTAGTTTAGAACCACATACTTTACCTCTGCTCTACAATTCCGCATTTCTGCTATTGTATAGCTGAATTTGATTGATGCAGCAACTTTACAAAAGTGGCTTGTAAGCTACAATTTAGTGACATCAGTGTCCTGCATTTATCAGTAATTCTCAGAACAAGTGCATTGTCCTGATATAGCTGCTCTTCAGTGGTCGGTGTGGGGTGGATAAGGAGCAATGGGAAACAATTTAATTGCTTATCAAAGTTACTCTATAATGCAGGACTGGAGAGCTAATCATTTCCCTTGAGGGAAATGTGTCCTTGGTGATTAGAGAAAATAGTGCACATGGTCGACGTTGTGTACGCTCATCTGTTTTTTTGTAAAAGGGTGTGCAAATGTCAGCCTGCTTTTAATAGCTGAACGTAAACCTGAAATTGTCTCTCTCTCATCAGCTGCCTTATGGCAATTTACGTGCTATATGAGCAATAAGCACTATACTGCACAAATACAACTTTATCAAGTATGATATGGACCTCGTTATTGATTCAAAATGTAAAAAAACAATAATAATAATAATAACAATAATCATAATAATAATAACAATAATAATAATAATAATAATAATAATAATAATAATAATAATAATCATAATAATCATAATCATAATAATAACAACAATAATAATAATAATAATAATAATAATAATAATAATAATAATAATAATCATAATAATAATAATCATAATAATAACAACAATAATAATAATAATAATAATAATAATAATAATAATAATAATAATAATATTAACATGCTGTCTTATTCCAGATTGGATTCCATCTGGGGTTGTCTCTCTGTCTTTCTTTCCCCATCTGTCTCTTTGTTGTTTTTTTAATTCCCTTTTTTTATTTTGTTTTTTTTTTTTATAGGAGGTGGAGTTTCCTGAAGATATGTAATTTCCCAATTATACTGTCCTCATTTTGAATATCGTGTTCAGAGAGAAGCGTAGAAATGATTGGAGGTTTCTCTGCCGTAAGGTGACTTTCACAGGCGATCCAACAGTTGCCACTGAGTGCCAGTAGCTTAAAGCTATTCAAATGCTCCATCGCTGACATGCCAGTGCATTATTTATGAGGTCCATGTATAAGCTTTCATCGTCAGATGGTGTGCATGTAATATGCAGAGCCCAGATCTGCTGAATCTTTGTACATGCACTCATAATAAGCAAGTGCTGATAAGGAGACTGATTAATGAAGCCTATAATGTAATGGCTCAGATAATGGAAGAGGCTGCTTAGCCATGACCGCTTAGCCACACTGTGCAACCTTGAAAATGTTAATGTGTGCACTCAAATGATTGCAGCAGCAGTCAATTGAAATCTACCTTTAAGATAACTGTAGCTTTGCACATAATAAGATACACACTTCTTTAATGCCCAAATAAATCCCAAGACTTAACATATCTAGTCGAATCATTTCCAGTGATTTTCTATATTTCTTTTTGTAAAAAAAAGTAGGTTTAACGATTTGGGTTAGTTTTTAAACAAACATGGAACCAATAAATGTTGAGGAGTGAAGAAAAGGTGAGATTTACCCAGGGATTGCATTAATGACCTGGTGTATACACCTAGCCATTAGAAAGCTTCATCTCAAGCAGGTCAGCATTGCAGTATAAATTGAGTTAGTTCATGAATGAATAACTTGGTTGGACCTCAGTATGACATGACTGGAAGCAGGCCGTCCACTAACCCACTGCTGACACAAGTGCAACAAAACACATGTCCTGAGATCATATTCATAATTCATATTGATCCAATCCTGTATCCTCTGTGTTACACAACACAAATGTGGCGGAACAGGGCCAGGGGTTTTGTAGACCGGGCAAAGCTGTTCATTGTTATAAATGATCGGGTGCATTGGGGAATTAGCAGAGCAGTTACTGCGGACTGAGAGTAATGGGCTCAAGCCTCAAAGCTTTGCTGATGGTCGGGGTAGCGCTATTTATGCATGCTGTGTGTAGCAGTGCAGGAAGCAGGAAGAATCTCACTTTTTTTTTTTCCTGGCACTCTGGGCAATGCTGCAACCTACTGCTGCCAAATCTCTGCCAAACTGAATAATTCAATCATTCCTCTGCCACTGTAGTGCACCTTTGTCTGCACAACAATCAGCAAGTTCTTCTCAAAACTTTGTGGAAATGGTGCATATTCTTTAACGAATGCAGCAATAGAAAAAAAATCATTTACAAGACAATGTGAAAACTATTTTAGGCTGCATTGATTTCCATACAATTGCTGTGTGATAGGTTAGACCAATATACAAATGGCACCCGTGGATATAATAAATCAACAGTTCTTCATAAATATGGATATTTGTTACAGTCACTTGATATATGTGCTCTATGGCAAAACAGTGACTGGAGATTTAGGGAGAAAAAAAAAAAACATTCCATAACCCAAAAAAAAACCCTCTACTTTTACCTCAGGGTTGACATTAAAGAACACAAAATCCTTGCTTTAGCTGTTGGCGAACTCCAGAGATTACAGATTGCTTTTGAAAATGATTGTCACTCATGTAGATTAAGGATCAAGAGGTTGCAGATGTGTTCTTTTCTCTAAAAGATAGACCTCTTTAGGATGACAAACTCTTAAATGAAACTGGGAAAGAGTGTTATTTGTGCTGAAGCCATTGAAGAAATACATTCCACACAAACAAGGGATCAAAATTCAATTCCAAGAGCTTTTTTTTTTTCATATACTTTTGCATCAGACTCTCTTGTATAGTGCCAGATTTTTGCTGTTAGATGCTGTGAGATATTGATCTTGCACTTGTTTTTGAATAAATTATACCTTGTTGAACTATTTACTAAAGTATACATTCTTTAAGATCCATCCAAAAATGTAGTATCCTGATAGATCTCAGTGGTACTGGAGTAAAATATTTGAGAGCCTTTCGCGATTTTGCTTTTTTCATTACTTTTCTAACACTATATCTCTACAGGGTTAGAAGTTCTTTCTAGGAGAAGCAACTAGTGAGCATAGATTGTGACTGACAATGGTTTATTGTATATATATATATATATATATATATATTAGGTCTGTCGAAGTAAACGCGATAATAACGCATTAACGCGATCTCAAATTATTGCGATAAAAAAAAAAATAGTGCCGTTAGCGCAAATTCTAATTTGGCCCTGCGATTCACATGTAGTTCATGTTGAGGCTTGTCGCGCGCTGCTTCAGTAAGAGTAAGGCTGCATCCGAAATCGCATACTTAGGACATCCGGGAACC
>JAOVVF010000036.1:15449618-15461546 GCA_028565595.1 Duopalatinus emarginatus | reverse complement strand
TAATAATAATAATAATAATAATAATAATAATAATAATAACAACAACAACAACAATAATAATAATAATAATTATTATTATTATTATTATTATTATTATTATTATTATTATTATTAGCATCATCTTGAAAATACCTGTGTCAGATGTGAGTGTCAAACTCTCACATAATTTTAGTGGCATGTAAATTATGTGTTTTACAGGTGAGTTAGGTAAAGTAAAGTACAGGTAAAGTTATAGCATTGCAAAAGTTCTTTTTTTTTGTGAGTGTAAAATTTCTTTTTGGTTTATGAATTTACAACTTTGCCTGCTGCCATCTCTAGTGTCAGTTACTGAGATGCAGTGTGTTCACATTAATTTGACAGCTGGTATTTATACTGTTTATAATCTGAATACGTTCTACTTATATCCATTTCTCTATGGAACATAATCAACAACTTAATTAAAGCCTGGCATTTGCTCTATAGGGAAAACATACTTAACTAGCAACTGCTACAAAACTACTTCGTTAGGCAGACTGAGTGTGTTTTCAGCCATCTTAGTTAAATTGGCCCTGTGCTTCCATAACGGCAGAAAGCACTGGGATGTACATTACTTTGATGAAATTCACTTATGGCTACTTAAAGTAAACGTCACAGTATTTTATATAAAGCAAAATATAGTTTTGGTCAAAATCTGATTCTTCATAATGGTTGTATGTTTGACTCACAGTTTGAATTCAGTCACAACAACATTTATTCATTGTCTTAGCAACTTGTTCTACTATTTGGTAATGGGGTCTGCTGGAGTCTATTTCACTGCTCATTGAGTGGAAGGCAGGGAAACACCCTGGTGGGTCACCAGTCCATCACTAGAACTCCCACCTAGATGCAATTTAGTATCTCTAATTCACCTGTAAGAAACCAGAGCTTCAACATGAAACCCATGCAGAAGTGAGGACATGTAAATTCCACACAGAAAGAATCCTGGCTACCTACACATGGAATCAAACCCAGACAACCTTTCTTGCTGTGAGGCAACAGCGCTATGCGCTGCGCCACCGTGCCGCCCTCACAACAGCCTGTAATGGCTTTTCAAAATCTCCATATACAACATTTAGAAAATATTAATATCCCTTCACTAATTAGTTTTTTATTGTGCTGCATTACTCACACGCTTTCAGTAACCACTTTATATCAGTCAGGATTGTGATGGCTTCAGATCCTGTCATGGAAAATACACTGGGCGTGAGTTGAGGATACACCCTGAATGAGACGCCAGGCACAAGGCGCTATGCATTCACACAGAGAAGCACTTTGTCTTCGCCAGTCTGCCTTCAAAATGGTCTTTGGGAAGTGGAAGAAAACTTCCTCAGAAAAACCCGAATAGATATGGTTAGAACATGGACAAACTTTGAACAAACAGTAACCCAAGCTTAGGATCAAACCAGGTATCCTGGAGCTGTCATGTAGAATATACACCTTAATGATAAAAAAGAAAACACTGACATGTTCTTATACATTTGTAAAGAGCAACTTAATACCTCACTAATTATCTCGTGAGTGAGGTTGAACACTGGCCAGCGTGCTCATGGCAAGGAGATGTGAATTATCGGAGGTTGGTAGTGAATGGGACATTCCATTTCTGAAGTTGTGCAGACATTTTACATTCCTCAATCCACAGTGTCACGTGTGTACCAGGAATATGTTATTGGAGGTGTTGCCACCCACAGTGGCCAGTGCAGTGTCCACCCATGGGTGCTTAATGATTGCGGTATATATTCAGGGTATCATATATTATATGATTGCGAATGAGCAGCCTCATTATAAGCTGTTGTGTTAAAAAAAAAAGAGCAACTGAGCGACTTGACTTTAAAGTAATAAAAAGTAAAATTTCAATTTAAAAGTGAAATTTTAAGGTGTTCGAGTGTAAAGTGACTGAGTAGGTTACTCTTGGTAGCTGTACATTGCAAAATTGAAAATATGCCAGAAGTATGTGTGTGCGTTATTTTTTTCTGAATGTATGTACAATATGTACTGGGGTACCAACTGTTTATTGTCTGTGTAGCTTATGGGAACAAGCTCCTTCTTAGCCTATGTGGTGCTGAGATTTAAACTCACAACCTCAGCAGTAGATCAAAGTTTAACCTCTGAGCTACCGCCAGCCAATACACAAATACATGAGTGTTTTAATATCTTTTGATATGGCAGTCAATAACCAGGCTCAGGTGCATCCAGGTTCCATCCCTGGGATATGTAATAGAAGCATACCTGTAATAAATTGAGTTGATCTGAGATCTTTTAGAAAGGCAAAGCTCTGTCTAAATAGAAAGCCTCACAGCTAACAGTGCATATCACACAAAAGAAGAGCAACAGCATTGACCAAAAACACGCTCGTGTCTTACCAATCCAGATACGACGCGGTCTTATCTTCAGATAATGAGGATAAACAGAATATGACCATGACACTTATCTTAGTGCGTGCTTTAGTCTTCCAGTGAAGCAATTTCACCCCCTGCATTTACAGCTCACTGGTAGCATTTAATACACTAATTATTGCTCGTCAGACTGACTCCTGTGCTCATAGTCTTGATAATGGAATGTGTGACATAGAAGAAAAAAAAAAACATGTTTGCAAACAGCTGAAAAAAAAGCAAGAAGCTTAAGTCATTTTTCACACAAAAGTAGCAAGATTGCCGCAGACACATTTCACGCTTCTGCCTTCGTGACGCCTCAGAGCCATTTTGTTTAGGTGAGCAATCACGTTGCCCTTGCAATGACACTCCACATAATTGCAGGCAGTTTGATTTTGCCGGCCGAAATCGGTGCTTTAAAAACAATGTCATAGAAGTGATTAGGGGTGCTACATCACCTCTCATCTTCGGTTTTCGAAGCTACCGTGGATCTCTCTCTCCGGTTCTAGCAGTCTAGTATCCTATAATGTGAATCTGGCCATTTACTGCTAATAGAGTAACTACATTTGAACCTATAGAACCGTAGTTCTGATTTTGAACGCTTTTCGTGCAGGATTAGTTTAGTCTGAACAAACAAAAAAAAAAAAAAGAAAAGAAAAAAAAAGAAACTTTGCCTTTATCCGCCAGGGCTGTGATTACAGCAGTCTTTTTAAGATTATTACTTGTCACAGGGTATGAGATGATCCCAGTAAAATCTTGGCCAAATTCGATGACAGACCGCGAGATAACATGTGTTCTTCATGTCAGATTATAAGATGATCCTCTAATAATAGACCCACAATTAGAGAAAATTACTACATTCTGCTTACGTCAAAATCAACATGATCCAGGCTTGTGCAGAAAGCTGGGTCGTGTAAACACATCCATTCTTCAAGATGATCTGGAGGTAATAAGGATATTTTTCTGTCCATTACCACGTTTTGCCTTTAAAACCAACATATTTGTGGCTGTACTCTGAGTTCTTGCACTGTGAATCCCATGCTGTCCTTATTCGTAACAAGGAAGTGTAAATAAGGTCTATTAGATGCTTTAAATTCAGATGTGTAGAACTTTCTCCTCTGTGAGCTTTGTGTTGCAACATCAGTGCACATTAATGACATTTTGTGATGTGGTTTCACCCTGTTAATCCTCTATTGCAGAGGGAAAACCTGGTGTTCTGTTTAACTCCGGAGGTCACAATGGCATAAAATCAGCTACAGAGGAATACAGTGCACTGAAGTGCTTGAAAAACTGGTACACCAGTTTAATACTTAGGTCCTCTACGGGGGCACGGACTCCACAAGCTTGCTGAAATATTTTGTATGCAACAAGCAGTATACTTCCTGCAGAACAGTCCACAATACTGTCATATTCCTAAGGTGTAGGATTTCTGTGTTCCACAGGGCATTGCATTCCATCCCAGATGTGTTTGATATCTTTAAGATCTGGTGTCTTAGGTAGGAATGGCAAACCCCCCCACACTTCAGTGTTCCTCTAATCATAATTCAGCATCTCTAGAAGTGTGTGGCAGCCTACTGTTCGTATTGAAAGAGGCCAAACCTATCAGAATAAATGCAGGGCATGAATGGATGCAACTCATCAGAAAGGAGGCACATATAGGGTCACCTGTCAGATACGTTTATAGACCTACCAGGGGTCCCATGGGATGCCAGCTAAACAAACCTGATACCGTTATGGAGACGCCACCACTGCTTTTTCTGGTGCTTTCTTGAATGTTTCTTATATTATTCAGTGTAAGACTGACAGACAATTGTTTTCTTTTCTTTCTTTCTTTTTTTTTTTTTTTTTTTTGCAAAGTTTTGTTCAAGTTGTTTTTTTCTGTGACAATCAAGCTGATAAACATATAAAGCTAAAGCTGGCTTAACCCAGACGTACAATAATTAAATCCACCCTCTAAGTGGAAATGCACAGTGTAATGCAGCCTAATTGGGTGACAAAAAAAACCCACTTGCATCGTACTGAGCAATGGGATCTGAGCTGTTATACAAAACTGACTAATGCACAGCTGTTGTGTGCTGGATGAGTCAAATTCAATCAAATCCCTCATTGTTAGTTTGCCTTAAAGATTCACAAGGCTGGGAGGTTCTTGGACTGGATAAAGCCAATTAATTGTCATTAAGCTATGAAAATCTGTGTGTAGTGACCATTAAAAATGCAAAGATTGGTGCAGAAATCTGAAATCCGATGTGTGCTGAGTGAAAGATAATTACAGTATATGGTGTGAAAAAAGGCTTCTGAGTCATTTATCTGTGAAACATAATTTAGCTGTGAGTTTCAAACTGCAGACGCCTCTCCTATTTCTGGAACAAAGTTGCCGTGTGTGGCTAATAGCAGACAGCGCAGTGCAAAATGTACAATATTGGATGGAAATGTAGCACAAACCATTTTCACTTCCTTTAAACCTAACAGACAGGAAGCCATGCAGACCATCTGAGCTAACCCAGGGCCTATAGCAGCACTCTGTATGGAGCAAAGGCACAAAAATGGCTTATGAATATTGTTTATTCGATATTGCTTATCAGATTGAAGGAGGAAGCGAGGCGTATGGAATGTTTTCCTGTCTCAGATTTTCATCTATCCGCGAATATTTAATATATCAGTGTTGCTTAAGCAGGCACTCTGTGTTCATTGGAGGGGGGAAAGGAAGAAAAAAAAAAACCAAGAGCATTATGCGACGAGTGTAATTCTTTGCACAACTTACTCTTCACTAGCCTAGGGGAAAAATAGAACAAGGAGGCTGATTCTTCCTTTTGGCTGGCTTCACAACAGTTATCTGGCTTACCCATCCTCTTGTTTAGTACTACTGCATTCTGCGCTTTGATATTTTCTTGTTAATCCTTCAAGTGAAAAGATTTGAGGCGAGATTATGCACCATTTGTACAAATGCAGGGTGATGATTCACAAACTCTTGAGAGCATGTGCCGGAGCTCCTGAGGCAGTGCCATCAGTTTGATTTGTGCAGTCAGAAGAGGAAGTTCAGGATTTCCCATTAGTGTAGTGCATGCATGTGAACCTTAACGAGCACAACAAATAAATAAGATTTCTTGGATTTTAATGAAGTAGTAAGGCAGCACTGTGAAGCGGTCCAAAGCTAGTTCGCCGTCGCTTTGTAATTAATCTTTTATAAACCTTCCTGAAAATAGGCAAGAGTGATTGGCTGTGGGTAAATGCAAAGATTAATGTCCACCATCAGCACTTACTGTCTCAATGCTAGATTATCCACTTAAGAAGCCAGCTACCTTGCAAAGCCCCAGCGCTTCCCATTCAGTCCAGCTAAATTCAACACCAATGCTCCACCAAGTTGGCCACATCAGCTATGCATATATGCCTATAGCTTTATCTTACAATATTTAATTACTCTGCTGGATATTTTTCCCCTCATCACATTATATGCATGTCATGGACTTGGGTGTACGTTTTGGCCTAAGGCACTCTCATTCACTTCCAGAGTGTGTGTGCGTGCTGAGGTCTCTTCCCACCAGCTTCCTTCAGCATGCCCTGCAGATGAACTGCGGCAATCCTCATTGTGAGTCTAAGCTCATGGTTTGTTTTTAGCACCTTCCCTGAAACCAGCCGCCAAAAAAGGTGAATGAAAAGTGAGTTGGTCTTTAACTCAGTCACAGCGGTTCTGAAAAGAACGTTTAATCAATTGGATGTTAATGAAAAACTCCAGGTATGCAATTTACGCGTTTATTCACCTATGTCACAATGCACTGGGCAGTCAGAGAAATCACATATACACTTTTATTGCCCCCATGGCAGCTTGAGAATGTGTTTATACCCACTATATAGTCACGGTGGTTGCCTAGTAACATCAGCTGTCTTCTTCTAAAGCCTTTGTATTATCTCGCTGAATTTTATTTTATTTTTTTTTTTAAGACCAATGAACTGAAACAATCTGGAGCAGTCACATCGAAAAGTTCTATTTTTTTTTTTTTTTTTTTTTTTTTGCAAGGGCTGTCATTGGTTATTATGGTTTGCTGGTTAGCAAAATACATTTGCAATTTGAAGAGCATCTCGAGATATTAGTGGCACCCAATTGCATTACCTGGAGGAGAGACGAATGGCGCCAGCTAAAATGGCTGGCTGCAGCTCAAGCTGTGCTGAAGACAAGTGCATCTTTACAGCTTTCACTCCAGGTTCCAGCTGGGATCTTTTATTGTTGACTAAGTGTTTTTCCAACAGATTTTAGACGCCCCTTCCTATGCGTTATCCGAGCATGCCGCCGATATCCGTCCTCTCGAGCGCGCAAGCTGTCATATCGCTATAATTGATGTGTTTTAACCTGGTTTTGTTTAGAACTCGGTGTGGAAAATGAAGGTTCAATTCATCCGTTCATTCATTATTTCTCACAGATTGCAAAGCAGCTCGCTTCTTTCTCCCACGAGGCATCCGTGATGTGTGACTAACCTTATATCTGCAGCTCAAAGTTCAGAAGAATGTGTTTTGTATGCTGCCAGTGCCATACAAAGTAGGAACCAAGCAATCTACATTGCCAGGGGTGAGGAATCAAGGTTGCAATCATTCAGATTCTTCTCGCAAAGCAGGGTTCGCATGTGATTCTAAGAGAGCTTCCAGCAAACAGCAAATTACCTTTCTATATTGTTATTGTAATTGTTGACCTGTCAGATAGATTTACAAAATGGCAGCACTGTTAAACGCTTCATTAGCTTTTAGTGCACACATTTTATTTAAAAAAAATTTTACAATTTTGAAAACAACAGGGTTTAAGCACGGGTTGGTGCCTCTCATATCAAACCCACACTAAATAAAAGATTCTATATATATTTTGCATAAATAGCCCTAATTAAAACTTGCACAGAAAGCACTGGGAATTTGGTTTCGTGAAGTGACCACTATACTTGTACACACAGAAAAAAAATTCCTTCCATATTTAACCCATCCGTGCAGTGAAACACACACTAGGGGGTGGTGAACACACTTGCCCGGAGTGGTGGGCAACCCTATTCACAGCACCTAGGGAGCATTTGCGGATCAGGGACCTCTTAGTCACGAGGCTGGTTCCTTAGCAACAACCCCCACTTGCCATATTTAATTATATGCCATCCATCATGAGTCTATGCATCATCCAATACAGCCTGTAGCTTTGTATATTATTATTATTATTATTATTATTATTATTATTATTATTATGGTGATTAAATCGAGGTGCACTTGGTGTAAGGTACGTCTTTCATTCTTTTATTTCAGGGCACATATTTTGAAGTCGAGTTGAAGTGCATGTCTACATACAGCGGTGGATCTCATATCAAACCCACACTGAATAAAAGATTTTGTATGTTATTCCTGTTTCTGTGTGGGTTTCTTTAAGGTTCACTGGTATCCTCCTACCTCCCAAAAACCTTCAAGTAGGTGGATTGGCTCCACTAAATTGCCCCTAGGTGTGAATGTGTATTACATGGATAGCATCCAAGCCAGCATGAATTCCTAGCCCATGCCCTTGTTTCTGGGATATGATATGCTCTCGATCCACTGTAATCCTGACCAGGATAAATAAATGAATGAATAAATATTTAACATACTATATATATATATATATATATATATATATATATATACTATATATATTATGCTGTTCATAAGAAAAGTTGTTTTCCTATTATAAATAACAGTTTACTCTCACACACTGACACCAGTCTGCTTTATTTTTCATCAGTGCTGAAAGCCAAATGCAATAACAAATTGAACTTAGTAGATGTGCGTCTCCATATGACCTTCTGATAGTGTAGCTCTTTACAATACGCCTTTACTAAGCACTGAATACATTCTCGGAGATTTGCTAGTAATAAACTGGGCACATGTTTTACGGAATGGTGGTTTATGTACAACATGAGGACAATCCACTGCATATGAAATTCAAAAAGATGTTTGTTTGTGATGCCGAATCTGCTGTTCCTCTGTCACTGTCAGATATTTGAATATGGAAAATGAAAACCCTTTCCCTTTCTCTGTTTTCATCCCTTGTGCACTTGGGTCATATTCAGAGCCGGTGTCTTTCCTTGAAAACTTAAGGCCAATATGTATGTCAATACATACACAGGAAAGGTTGCTCATATTCAGTCATGAGCTACACACCGGTTTAAGTTGATTGTCTGGACTCCCCGTTCAGAATATGTAAATAATATGTATGCAAAATATTGTTTTTCTCATCAGAGGTGAGAATTTTTTTATATGATTCAGATCACAACCTTTAAACACAAGCACAAAAAAAGGGGTTTATAAGGATTTATAGTCTGACATGACATGAAACATCCTTATACGTCTTTTGGGTGAATTTAAAAACATGAATGAGACAGAAGGAATCAAAAGGTTCTAACTTTGTCTTATCAAAAAGTCATGTTATTCTTATTAACATTATGAAAGTGAAAGTGACTGTGAACTACTCTTGAGTACTGTGCAGTGAAATTGATCTTCACATATGACCCTTGCGTGCAGTAAAACACACACATACACATACTAGGGGGCAGTGAGCACACATGCTCAGGATGGTGGGCAGCCCCTATCTGCAGCACCTGGGGAGCAGTTGGGGGTTAGGTCCCTTGATCAGTCGAGTCTTGATAATTGTGGGGATTGAATCAGGGACCTTCCAGCCCCAAGGCTGGTTCTTTAACCAAAGCCTACAGCTGCTCCCTATGCGAGGTGTTTTGGTTTTTTTTATTACTCTTTATCCATAAAACAAAAATATTATATATTCAAAGACAAACTTGAGTTTTTAAGGTGAGCCAGTCATCACTTTGACTGAACACATGTGGACTAATTAAGTTTTAGTTTTTTGTCATGTGACGGCAATGTCATTGTTAGTGTGATATAAAGACAGTGTCTCCTGGAAACACAAATATCCATGATCTGAAGGGTAGCAATGTAGTAGTGGTGGGTGGAGCAGGTGTTACACTGTTGCTTGAGTGCAAGAAGAGTTAGGGTTGTGCATATTCTAGTAGTCTATGTGTGGCTTTCCTTTGGGTGATTCTGTTTCCTCCCACAGTCCAAAGCCATGCAGTTATGTGAAGTGTAGGTAATAAATTGACCCCTAAGTCTGAGTGTGGGTTTACTTTGCGATGGACACATGACCTGTCCAGGGTGTATTACCAGATTGCACTCACTGAGAATCAGTAGTAGAATACGCGGCTTAGATGAATGCGAGTGAATGATTGAGTGAAATGAAATGTAAGATTCCATGAAGGAAAAGCAATAGTTTTCACCTGACAGCATTTTTCAGCTTTTACTATGTCTCAGGCTGATCATTGATTAATTGATTAATTGAGTTAAGGAATGATTTACCTATGAGGAGCATTATTCTCAAGCCCAGCAGCTGAAAGCATGTCCTATTAAAATATATAATGCACGAGGCACAATGATTGCATGGCATTGATTAGCACTTAAATAAAATGAGGCAAAATTCTATTAACCATCTATTAACCAGGCATGAAGTGAGCTTAATGTTTAAAATAGTGCCACTTTCTCAATGTAACAGCCTTGGCCTACTTGTCTAGTATCCAAACCATTAGAAGAGGCGAAGTTTTGAACAACATTCACAATTACTGCATGATTAAAGGCAAAACAAAGAATGTTTCATGTGTGGAGGATTTATTTTTACTGAAATAACTTTTTTTTTTTTTTTAGTTCATTAATTCAAGCCTGATTAAAGATTTCTTCGTGGTTTGAAAGTGCACGGCTGGCTGTTTGCTCTTGTTGCAGAAAGAAACACATTTGTCCATCACGTTGAGGTTTCTTGGCTCCTGGTTTGTGGCGCCTGTCTCTCTTACTCATCGCTCTGTGGGTTTTTCCTGCCTGTTTGAATTCCCCCTGTGGCTTGCCTTCATTTCCTTGTGCTTTTACATGTCCTTGCATTTTAAAGCAATTAGGGTTTCACGTCATCATGACAGTCGGTCTCCATCTCCCTAAATGTACTTGTAAAGTGTGTATGTCTTCTCAGTTCTGACTTGACAAGGCCTTTCTGTACCAAGAATAATTAGGCCAATTAACTTGAGTGGAATAGTGATCCAACATACGTGTTGTTTTTTTTTTTTTTCGTGCATTTTGATCCGGCAGAGTTGTGTCACCCCATCCCACACAGGTCTAGGGCTGACCCGAATTAAGGCGTAAATGTGTCTCTTTGCTCTATTCCACCCTCTCTACAATGCTAAGAGAGGCTGCCTGCGCACAGCTCTAATAAAATGCTAATGATAATGACAATTGGTGTGGCAGCAGTATTGTTTAGTTCCACTACAGAGGGAGAGGAGTTTATTTATTTATTTATTTTTTGAGAGAGAGAGAGAGAGAGAGAGAGAGAGAGAGAGAGAGACAGAGCTGAGGTTTGAGTCAGAGTGCGATCATCCCAGAGCTATTTACAACCTCAAAATGTCATCTTGCACTTTTCTCCCTCTCGCTCTCTTTATTTTGTTTATTGTTTTCTCTCGCGGATGAGTGAGAATGTCTTTTTGAGTGTACAAATGCTCTAGTCATTGTAATTATCATTGGTTACTGAGAATCTGCCAGATTTGGTTGAATCATTACATTCCTAAAGTCCTATCCAACACAGTTATGAAACTTCTGACTGGAATGTTATGAAGAAATGTATTCTGTGCACAGTTTCTTATATCTTGAGGCGACGCTGTCACTGGTTATTTAAAATAGCGATCGTTTATTTCTAGTAACTGTGTGTCCAGTGCAAATCAAACCCATCAAAGTGATTTACAACGAATGTCCAAGGTCACATATCTTCTTTGAGGGAAACTGCCAGATTATTTTTGGCCACACAAACAAACCTTGTCATGAGGTTGTGCTGGGGGAAAGGATAAAAAATGTAGCATTAAAGCTGTTGCTTATTATTCAGTTATTCGTTTTGAAGAATATCTTTATGTAACTCCTCTAAATTATTCAGTAACTACATGAAATTAATAGCAATGGCTTGGAAGCCAGTTTATGATGTACTAACTATAACGGTTAAGGCATTAAACTCCCAGGACTCTTGGGCAGGTTCAGGCTTACATTCTTCACTCTAATAATGTGTGTGTCCTGTTATTTTCTATTATCTAGACTTGACCACCAAATGACTTGGATATTTTATTTTATTTATTTATTTTATAAAAAAGAGAGGTTGTTTTAATACTTCCACATATTTAGTCTAGTATACACGCGATGCAAATTCATGCTTAAAGGCGCCAGACTTACAATAACAGCAGTGTTAGCTAGTTCACCTATGCAAAACATTGCCATGGCAGCAGGTTTGACAGTTTGCTTTGCCTCTAACAACATTTGCATTAGGTGGTAAACCAGGTGAATCCACCTAGATGTGAAATTTGGGGAGCTATTACAGTAAGCTGTTTCCTAAATCACTCTGTTGTTCTCAAACTTTCTCACCCAGAGAGCACTTTAACTCTGAAATAAATTTCATATTCTGATCTAGTTTATGGAAATAATCAATCTGTTCAAGTATTTGACTCACTATATAGGTGCCATA
>JAOVVF010000036.1:15432554-15447871 GCA_028565595.1 Duopalatinus emarginatus | reverse complement strand
TTACTCTTACTGAAGCAGCGAGCGACAAGCCTCAACATGAACTACGGGTGAATCGCAGGGCCAAATTAGAATTTGCGCTAACGGCACTATTTTTTTTTTTAATCGCGATAATTTGAGATCGCGTTAATGCATTATTATCACGTTAGCTTCGACAGCCCTAAATAAACACAATGTACATGGCAAAAAACACACAAGGCAACAAACAACTGGCATGGTATATGGTCTGTGATTCTGGCTGAAATTGTAGTAGGTAGTCAGTGGAGTAAATTACAGGTCATTGAGTCATCATTATGTGATCAGTCAGTAAAGTAAAGTCCAGACGTACACGTCATTATTATGTGTTGCCAGTATTGGTTGCTCAGGTGTATAGGTGTATAAGCCTAGGAAATATTTCATGTTTTATGACTTATATCGAGTGCCTAAGAAACCCATTCTACTTCACAGCTTGGGCTGCTTTAAGATACCATCTCGAACAGAAATATGATTTGCTGTAAAGTGTAAAGCTGTAAAGATTATATATAATTATTTATTAATTCAGTTGTAAAACAAAATAAGGTCTGCAATCTGTCTGTATGACAGATATCCCTACTTTCACCAGCTTGGGCAGTCCTGGTCGTTTGGCCTGGCAAGTTCATCTACAAGAGTGACTTTAGATGAACACAGTGCCTGGGGCAGGTGTAGGAGGACATCAAAGAGGACATAATGAGGACATGTTAAACAATGCTTGAGGAGGAATACATTTACATATACTTGAATATTTTCTCATCACCTCTTCCAATGTTATATTAAGTACTATACTGAAATCTCATCCAGGGAATGTTTGGAAGGCAGGCAGATCGTGCACATTATTATTGTGATTATTTCTATATACAGTGCATGAGCATCAGTGCATAATAAACTCGCATTTATTATCATTCATTTAGCATTGTGTGACCAAATTTGCAAATAATTCTGTTTACTGTGGATTTTAGAATAAAATGTTTTTAAGCACATGAACGATCAGAAATGGACTAAGCAGTTGCTATACAAAGGTTTTCAATTACTTTTTGTCATGTTGTAGGACTTGAGTCTAGTGTTCTGTATTAACTTGGGACTTGTCTCTGACTTATTGGCATTTATACTCAGTCTCAGGCATAGGTCCCACTAAATATAGTCTTGGTCTCGGCTGAGAGTTGGTGGTCATTGTGATTTTTTCATCGTTGATGCATGGATCACAACTTAGATTTTAAATGTTGTTGATGATCTTTTGTTTTCATTTAGCCCTGATCTTGACTTAACCCCTTAAAATTCAATATTGACTTAATCTTGGCCGATTCTGGTCTTGAACCCGATAACGTCAGTCTTAACCACAGCCTTATTAGTTATTTAAATTTAACATTCTTCACTGTGTTCCAACAAACCCCAATGTTGTGACTATAGACTCCACTGATAGTTCTGTTTTCTACCACCAGCTGAAATATTCAAATCATCTAAGCCGATCTGATTGATAGTGGAACAACTTGTACACAAATGAGGCAGTCTTTCCAATATTTGGAACCCAAGTACATATGGAAACACTGCATCCGAATAACAAGCTATTTTTTTTTCTTTCTTGTGGTGCAACATCAAATAAAAAAATAAAAAAAACACTGGCCAAACTGGGCAGCACGCTTCACTTGCACTGTGGGGTAGCTAATGGATTTGTCCTCCCCCGTATCATATAAACATAGTCATATTGATTCGGCGCATCACGTGCAAGCTACTTCACCCTATTAAAAACAGCTACTGGCGCTCTGGTTGTATCAGAGAAAGCTTGTTGTCTGCTAAATGGTTCCTTTGGGTTTAATGCAATCTGAATGAATATAAAGCGAACTGCAGTTAATGCAGTTTGGAAGCTGCGGTAACAGTTGTGCTAGTAGAACGGAATAAATTGTCTCAAATGGCCATTAAAAAAATTGTAATCAATCTGAAGTAAATGCAAGAACTTAAAGGACCCTTCAGTACAAGCTTTTCTTACTGAACTTGAAAGACTTCTTTCTTTCTCAAAAAATGAAATCCTGTAAGAGAACAAGCTGATGAGTCGATGGTGGTGAAATTGGAGCATCTTTATCTTCTGACAACTTCGAGTGCCCTGCTAGCATCAGAGAAACTTTTTTTTTTTCCAGATGTATTTCCACCTTATTGCAAAACAAGTACTTTGTGCAGACTGCATTAAACACACATTTACATATGGTAATTCTGCATTAGGTTGATTTCATTTTAAGCTTACAGGCAGAGAGCGTATTCTGAGGTAGAGAAGCGTATCCTGCGTTTAGTGTGTGTCAGACTGCAGCGTCGTGAGCTCTTTGTATTCCTGGTAAGAAGACAGCCGCTTGACAGTTTGTTTCAAAGAATGTTTCAGAATGTTTCAATACCTAAGGGGAGGTGTGCAAGGAAGGCAATTCAGTTATGCAAATCACATCACACGCTTTTCATTAATCCCTTCTGAGCAGTACAAACTGCCTGCACAGGACTAGTAAAGAACAAAAGCCGCTCAAAAGTTTCGCTTGCTATCACTGCGCACTTATTGTAACATGCCAAAATGATGACAGCCTTCTAAGAAGCAGCTTTGTCATATTTTGATGAACTGTGTGATACATAGGCTTCATTTATCTGCTTAAACACAAACACAGGAAGAGTTCACTTCTTACATTGATTGATTCAAAGAAATCAGACTTGTGAATATTTTATATTTCAACTGTAATTATGTAAGGCTTCTGAAGATATTTCTCCCCTGCAGTCTGTCCATTAAGGTAGCACTGCATTATTTATTCAGCACTCGCTTTGAAGTGAAAATATTCTGAAAATGCTTTGACCCAAACAAACATTCAGAGTTGGGGGAATCTGCTGAAGAAACTGTGTGTGCTGGACTTCAGATGTGACTATACAGACATTATGTGATATGTAATATTACAATGGGGATTAGTTTGTCTCAGTTACATGCAATCCTTTTACGACTTAAAGCCATTTTTGTTTCAGCTCAAGTGAGACCTAGTATTCAGCCCAAGACATGTTCACAGTGATTACTGTGATGATTGCTACTGGGAATATGCATACAACAATGTACTGTACTAACCAAACAAGCTAAACAAACAGACAAAAAGAACAGCTTCTTCCCCGGAGCTATACAAGAACTGAACACTGACTGACAACAACTGCTGGGACTGGTGTGACTGTAGTGAACATGGGTACTACAGTTACTATCTATAGAACGCTGAAAAATAATGTGTACATTACAACGACACTCAGGTCAGTAGTCGGTACGATTAAACGCAAATTGACAGGATCTACAAATAATATTTTACATTTTAGGTGTTCGGGTTAAGTTCAATTCAAAGTGAAAAAGTGCACAAAGTTAGCTGGTGGAGCTCAGTTAAAGTGAACTATTTTGCCTTACTGTGTTTACAATGTGACCTCCGCATTTAACCCATCCGTGCAGTGAAACACACACACAAGTGAAAACTAGGAGGCAGTGAACACACTTGCCTGGAGCGTGGGGCAGCCCCAAACCACGGCACCTGGGGAGCAGTTAGGGGAGTTAGGTGCCTTGCTCAAGGGCACCTCAGTCGTGTCTTGCCCTGGGTGGGGATCGAACCCGCGACCTTCCGGTCACAAGACTGGTTCCCTAACCACTAGGCCACGGCTGCCCCACCCAGATAGCAAAAGAGTCATGTTCCAGATCTGCCCCACACTTAATATTTCAGTGTAATACAGCAGCAGAATGACTAAGATGATTCGACATCAACCGGAACATAGCCACACAAAAAAATAAAAAATAAAAATGGCCGGTCTTCAGCTGGGCCAGTTGTCATAACTGCCCCATACATCCCTTAACTGGCCTGTATTTGGCCCAGAATCATCTGCTAGCTCGGTAGATATAGATGTACATGAATTATTCATGATTCAATATGTCTGGCTGGTGTGACCATCTAAACAGCATGTAGGTAGTAACTGTTCTTGAGTCTTGGTGGTTCTGGTTGGAAAAGCAAGTGGCTGGGGTGTGTGGGATTGGAGATTTCCTAAATGGGCAGCTACACTGAAGTATTGGGCAGTTTTCACGACCCGCTGCAGAGTTTTGCGTTAAAGCAGCAGTGGCACTCCTGTACCAAACCGTGGTGCAGTTGGTTAGGATGCTCTCTACGGTTGAGCTGTAGAAGATGCAGAGGTGCTGTTGTTGCAGGCTGACTCTCCAAAGCTTTCAAAGGTAGTGGAGATGTTGTTCAGTCTTCTTAAAATGTTAGAGTTGTTGAGCGTCCAGGTGGGAACTGAAGTTATGTGGACAGAGAGAAACATAAAGCTGCTCATCTATTCAACTACTGTAGAAACAATAATATATCTTATCTACTAGACTACTATTAGATGTTTATTTATGTTTATAAACAATATTAAAAATAAAAATTTATATTTTTTTCGTTATAAATGGTAAGTTTATAAATTTACATTTGACAGAGTAAGGTAAATGTATATTACGACACCGTTTCTATCCTCCCATTATATTCAAGTTTAATTGTAGGTCTTTTTAAAGGCACTGGTCTGGATGCTTTTGGACCCAAGTCACCAATCGCTCACAGAGCTGAGGGAATAATGGTATACATGAAATCATGTGTTGTGTTGTCAGAGTCAGGATGGTGTAACTGACACTCTTATCAGGATGCGGAAACGAAAGCCATGCTTTACACCAGCGAGGATGGGGCAAGATGAGGTGGAGAAGTGGGCTCTTACCGCTCCACCTGGCTCTGATTAAGTTTAATCTGGCAGCCCTCCTTTCTACTATCTCCTCTCCAGGCTCTGCCTCTCTGGCTCCTCTGACTCAAAGGCAGTTATAATGAGCTGCTGAGCCACACACTGGATGCCCTGGACTCCAGTCCCCACAGAGCCATAATGAGCACTCCAGCGGCCCCGACGCCACAGCCAAGGGCGCCAATCTTCCCTCCCCGCAGACAATGGAGTGTAGGTGGGCACCGCTTGTTCTCTATTCCCCTCTTGGGGTGTCCCCAGGGCCAGGAGAAGTTGGGAAGGCATGGGCTAAAGCCGGCAGCTGGCAGCGTGTACCTGGCATTCGAAGCTGTGCCTGTTTAGCCGCCAACGGATTTCGGCCATATCCAGCAGTCGAGCCTTGGCGTGGTTCGGTGTGGCCATGCAGTTGAATAAAAGTGTTGAGCTATACAGAGAGACAGGAAGGAGGGAGAAGGAAAGAGACAGCATGATAGAGAGGAAGGTAAAGCGGGAGGCAGAAAAGAATAAAAAAGGAAAGAAAGATTAAAAAAAAAAACCTCATCACTCATGTCTACTTCTCTGTCTTTACCCTCCTAAAGCATCTAGGAGGATAGCTTTAGTCTCACTGTGTGCGAGATGGACCTGCTTTGACGGAGAGGGAGAAAACTTATTTACTTCTCCGTTGGATCTTTAATAGACTCTGCCTGCAGATCGTCGGTCAAAGGGCTGTGCAATCCTTTCATTTTATTCCGCTCTACGATGCCTTCTCTTGCGCTGTTTTGATTATCTTCATTATTTAAATGGATTTGCATAACAATTGGCACGATTTTATTAGCCGCGTCGATGCGGATAACAATCAGCACGATGTTGTCGTGGGGCTCTTAATTACAACGCCGAGTAATGTCAAGCAAATGAATCAAGCCAAGCACCTCTCACATCAGGACAGAGGGAAGCAGGGAGCGCAGTCATTAATGCTGGAGAGCGTGTGGGTCGCTATACGGGGTCCGAGGTGATGTTCGAGTACTCTGTAGGTTAGCACCTCTCTTCTGCACATTTATAAATATAGATGTAAAATGCATGGGTGCGTTTCTGCAATATGGTCAGCACTATATCTCCTTCTAATTATTAGTGGTTTATTTCATTTCTATTTATGTTCAGAACAACCTCGACTGGCTCGCTTTATCCTTCCTGAAAACAGCTCCTTCCGGGAATGAGGATTGAATAGTTATTATCTTTGGGGAGGATTAAGGATTTGTGTCCTCTATTGAGTGCTGCAGTAAAGCACAAATAAATGTCTCCATGTTGTTATTACATAGGCTTTATTGTTCCTTTTGGAATAATCTTTGAAAATGAATTGTTATGTCCTATAGTCAGATGTTGAATTTGTTGCAGAATGTCCTCCTTTTTTTTAGGAGAAATTGTTTATTATAGTAGAGGTCCATTTTGAAACATAACACATAGTCAGATCTGGATAAAGTAGATTTTATATTTTTTATGTAAGTCTTTTACAGCTTAAAATAAAACCGGGTAGGTTTTAGCCAATTCTGGTTGATGGAAAAGTAATACATAGAGTCATGTCTGCTGCAAGAGAGTTACATGTTGTAATTTTCTAATAAAAAGATAAAAATAAAATAATTAATAAATAAAAAAATCCATTATAAAAGCTAACACTGGTACAGGAATTCTTTATGTGATTTAATTTTATTGACACCACCCCACCTCACCCCCGACCCCCTCGGAAAAAAAAAGTGAAAAGAAAAATAAAAGTAGAAAAGAAATAAAAAAAAAAAGGCTTGGCTGCAGTGGGCCTCAGTGCTGGATTGCCGCTGGCCACACATGACCTTTGGCAGTGTGGAAACTTGATTTGATCCGTTGCGCTGCGTTAAGGCCCACAAAGCCCATCCTCATCCCTGCCCAAAGCCATTAGCTTATCGCCTTACAATAGTAGTGGGAGACAAAGGTAACCACCTAACGTGTGTGTTACGTGTGTTACGTGTTTGTGCGTGTGTCCATATGTTGAAAGCCCCCTGTTCATAGCAAACCATTCCTTAACTGTGTCTATAATACACTTACTGATAGACAGAGGATCATTAGCAAAAACTGTGACTGCTTATTATTATTGGATTTGTATAACACATTCATAAGTATTGCGTGTCTCTTTTATAAAGCAATTCAGTTGGATATTTAGTATATATAGTATGCAGCATGTGCATAAAAGAGAACATCTCTTTCTTGTTCTTATAATCTCATGACCAAATGCAGGATAAATATAAATAAAAAAAATAACTAAAAATAAAATTTCTGTTCTTTAAAATCATAAAGTTTTTTTATCATATTTTATACCAAAATTACAGCATCCAAAAAGTCAACAACTCCAAACATCAACAAACCCAAATGATCAAAGTCCAAAAAGAAGGCACATTCACGAAACAAAATTATTAAACGCCTTATTAATTGAAAAGAAGTGAACCACTCATTGACCACTGTGCTTGTACACTCAGAGGAATTTGATCTTCACATTTGAAACATACACACATGTGAACACACACACTAGGAGGCGGTGAACAGCTCCTATCCATAGTTCCCTGGGAGCAGTTGGAGCTGATGAGACATGAGTGAAGTACCCTTGAGCAAGGCACCTAACCCCCAAATTAACATGTCTCTCTGACATTCAGTTTTTATGTTCCTAAAAAGGCTTTTACTAGATGCATATTGCTGATCTATGCTCATGCTAGATCTGGTTTTTCATGGTTTAGATTAAACTGAAACATAGTATGCTTATTATACCTGTAAAACTTGTGTTCATGCTTTAATTAAACCCATATAGGATTTTTAATATCTATTTTAAAACTTATATATTTTCATATTCCACACCTTCCCCGGAATAGTAGTACTCTAGAAGGAAATGGGGGAAACTTTCTTCTTTTTTGACAATTTGGCTTCCAACATGTTGGACAGCTCCATTTCACTGGGGATCTCACTGGGAGCGTACTATATGCTAATAACCACAAAGTATCTCCCAATCCTTACCTTGCTTTCAACTCCCCTATGTCAGACATGCCTATTTAGGCTCTACAAACACAAACACACACACACACACACACACACACACACCTAAATAACCTGTGGTCAAGTCTCGGCAACATGCAACACATTTGCAATTAGTACTTTATTCAAGCAAAATCTTTTTTTTTTTTTGCAATCTGTCTATTTTGTCTGTTCTTATCAAGCTTTAATTGAGGATAGACAATTTAAAATGTTCTTACCTGCCAGTCGACGGCACCACAGACAAAACTGCTCATTTGCTGACTACTCAAATATATATTTTTAAACGTCTTCATGAAAGTAGATGATAGCTCAGACTTGACCCTTTTATTCTATGCACATATGGAAAAGCCATCATTTCAGTGTTTGTCCTGATTTGATGTTTCTCTACAGAATATGTTTTTACTGAAATCAAAGAACTACAACAAACATCTTAATCTGTCTATTCAGAGTGATTTTTTTTTTTTGAGTATTTTCTCTATTTTTTGTCTCATCTAAACATCATGCTGCATAAAGCATGCGTAGTCACCTGATATAAGCCTTTCATCAATCCACTAGTAGAGCTTTCTGGAAGTTTTATGAAGTGATTGTGGGTTTGCACAGGGCACAGTGGAGGTCTCCTATAAATAAAGTGCACTGTTTAAGTCCAAAACTTTTCCAGCCTGAGACCCTTTGACCAAACTTACAAAAATACTGCAAGAATTTCCATTACACCTACCTTCATGACCTACTGATAAAGAACACAGGAATCCATGAATATTGCATGAATATGTACTTATTTCAGTATAAATGCACATCAGAGCAATAATCTAATTTGCTGAGTGTAATGTTAAGTGTCTCACCACCTCATAACAAACTTGTACTCTACAGTTTCTCTTGTCACCACCATATTAATCTCTCTCTCTCTCTCTCTCTCTCTCTCTCTATTACACACAAACACACACACCGAAATAAATGCACTTTGCTGTGTAACCCACATTAAAGATAAGCCAGCAAACCAGGGCCCAAAATCTGTAAACGTCAAGTGCATGGTGAGTTTCAAACCTCATATGGCATTAACATCAGCACAAAACTGGACTCATGTTCTGTAAAGTAACAAATCAATGTTCTCTTTATGGCAGTCTGGTGGACTTGTCTGGGTTTGGCGAATGCCAGGAGAACGTTTACCCGCCTGAATGCATTGTGCAAACTGTAAAGTTTGGTGCAGGAGGGACACCGTTATCTAAACTCTGAAATGTTATTTTGGATAAATGGGCAAAAATTCCCATAGACACACTCCGAAAACCTGCTGAAAGCTTTTCCAGATGAGTGTAATCTGTTACTGAAATGCTAACATAAACAAAAACACTGTCAAAATTCATTTGACTTGCCCTGATACTGAGAATGCTTTGTTTTGGAGATGTCTGTCCAGTTTGTTCAGTTTTAAACTTTCATTCTGGGCACCTCCCCACATAAAACACACCGAGGCCTCCTCTCCATTTCAACTAGACTGGTTGAAGCCAATGTTAATAAACTCTTCTGTGTATTACTGTTTCGCCAGGGAAGGAATCACAACACTAAATGAAACCACCACTTAAATCTCTACTGCTCACCCCATGTTACCTAAGACAGAAACTGAGATCAGGTTTGTAAGAAGAGAGAGAGAGAGAAAGGGAGGGAGGGAGGGAGGGAGGGGGGGGGGTGTACTGTACACAGCATCCGAGCTCAACAGACCATCAAATGAAAATGTGCTTCTTCTATTTTAAAAGAATAAATTTATCTATCATAACCTTGTTATGGATGGGATGGTTATGCAGTGGGTAGTGCTGTTGCCTTACAGCAAAATGGGACTGGGTGGAGGTTCCATGTTCTTCCTATGCATCCTTGGTGCTAGTTTGAATATGAATGTTTCTGTTTGTGTGGTTGCCCTGTGGTGGACTGGTGACCTATCCAGGATGTTGCTCTGGCGTCTTCAGAATTGACAACCCACAGAATGAGCAGATTTTAGTGCTTAATTAATGCTAATGTGTCATATGAAATCTAAAGAAATATCCAGCTTGATTTTTTTTTGGACTTACATATTAGAACAGAACATAGACATACCTGTCTAGCCTCCGAATACTTCTCTTAATTCTTCTTCTTTCACAATATGGAGGTATTATTACCTGCATGACATGAGCCTTTTTGTGCCATTATGTAAGATGCATGATAAAGCAATGCTTCTATAACAGTATGAGTAATCTTAGTGCTCATTGCTGGGTGAAGATCATATGGATAAAAAAGTGGATAGTTGCCTGAACCCTGAGCCATCCAACTTCATGACAAACGCTTTTAAAAGTGGCAGGGAGAACTTGGTGTACACTGCTTCTGTTTTGACAAGATAAAAAGCAGCTCTCAAGACAGTATTTGTTCATATTATTTGAAACGTTCTTTTAACAACACTTTACAACCTTTTACTGCGTCGCTAAGAAAAGTTTGAAAAGAATGAATCATACAACTATATTTGTTACCCAACCTAAAAGGATTCAAATAATGTAGTGTATAAGACATCAGGCTAATGTGCACGATCCTTGCTGTATTTCAGCCCAGTCTTAATAGCGCATAAAATCCTAAGGTCTAAAGGCTTTGAATTCCTGTCTTCCTTTTTAAAGATCACAATTTCACATGCATTTGCAGAGCGCCCGGGTATGTAATTTAGGCAACAGGCAGCAATTTGCATATGCAGTTATTAATTCCCTTTCACTTTCCTTTGTGTTTTGATTGATTATTTTCACATTTTGCATTCCAATAAGGTCAGCTCTGATCGCATCTGAGTTACTGGTCGGAACAACGCAAACTGAGTGGGTTATGACTGAACATGAAAAATTCAAAACTGTAAGTAGCAATAAGAATAAAAATGAACTGGGAGCTTAAGACGTACTACATTTAAAGTCCTGTTATCATAAAATGAATTACTTAACTGACATACAAATGTCATTTAGTTTCTGTGCCAGAGCTAGCATAATAAGCTAGTGTTGCGAATATCATTGGGTACATTTCCATTTTGTGGGGTCACACTATACCATCAAGACATATCTGAGCAATTTTACCTTACTAGCAACCTAACACAGCTGAATGCAATAAACTTATTTATATACTTAATATGGCTTTACAAATAAACATCATATTTCTAATACAACAATCTTTACAAATGAACAGCATATGTTAATACAAGTATCTGAGAACAACTGATAGTTAAGCACATGGTAAATAATAATAAGTGACTATGTGGTATGTAAGTATCTAGTGGTATGTAATAGGTAAATATGTGGTAATTGGCTTGTAAGCTAATTTACATTTATGGCGTTTGGTAGACGATCTTATCCAGAGCATCCTTACAAGGTTACTGGTATTGCAGGCAGAACAACATAGTGTTAGGAGTCTTGCCCAAGGACCCTTCTTAGTGTAGCGCAGACTGGTTGCCCAGACCAGGAATCAAACCCAGGTCTCTCACATGGGAGCCAATAATATTAACACTGTACCACACCAACCAATTTTTAATAAATATTTGGAATTGAATAGAAAAAAATGTGTTTGTGGTCAGTAAAAATTTAAGCACACACATTCCTTCTGACAGCATATTTGAATTCGAGATCCCCTCCATCTCTAAAAGCATGGCCAGTTTGCTCACTGGACTCCTGGTCACAGATGGCTTTTACAAATGCCCTTTATTTTACAGTCCTATTATTACGTTTCCAGAGAGGACTTTCCAGTAATTTTGTCATATAATTGTACTAAAAACAAATTACTATTAGATTATTATTACTTTACTGTACAATTAATGTTAGTATTACTGTATAAGTTACTATCTGCTTGAATATCCATCAGAGTGTGATTAAATAACAGCTACTTAACGCAGGCTTACCTATTAATTAGTAGTTAATTAGAGAGGTAAAATTAAGCACAGCTGAAATGGTTTTGTATATTATATTACACATTATAATTTTATTTTACAAACACACAGATATAATACAAATGAAAAGCAAATTAATTAATACTGTAATAATAATAAATAACTGAATTTTACAGCACAATCAAACATTAATATGAATTAATAATTAATGCAAATTAACACAATATATTCAATTAAAGAAACATTAATTTGAAAACAAGATACTTTCAGCACAGTGCTTTAAGCAGTGTGGCGTCTTCATACTTCACAAATAACAAAGAAAACTAGGTGGCTTTAATGCATGAAACTAAGACAGGGCAAATTTAAAACAGGTGTTACTCTTAGAACGTATTCATGAAACATAAAACAGGTGTGAAACACAAAGTCAGTAGGCTGGTACAAACAAGCACAAATAAGCTGATAAAATGAACAACAAGGACAAATGAACAATGGTAAAGAAAGAAAATGTTTATGATATTGTACAAATGAAAGGTTAATGATATTGTATGTTATTAAAATAATACCACTGCCGTTTAATTATAAGTGTAGTTATACTGAACACTCGTTTGATCTTTAGAGAAATTCTTTACAGGCTGAACATAAAAGTTACATAAAAGAGATGTTAGATCATCATGTTCACATTAGGTAGACATCTGTGAAGAATTTTCCAGCCGGATGTCTCACAGAACAGATACTTTCAACATAACTAACATTCAGAGGTGGTAAGTAATGAAGTACTTGTACTTCGTTACTCTACTTAGGTTGATTTTTTAGGTATCTTTACTTTACTGGAGTGTTTCTGTCACTTAATACTTTTTACTTCTACTCACTACATTTAAAAAAAAAATACCTGTACTTTTTACTCATTACATTTTCACAACAGGTTCGTTACTTTAATTTTAACTACATTTATTTATTGGTTTGTTTTATCGCACAGTTTATGTCTGTGTTTCGAAATCCCACTGGTTGTGAAAAGGAGGAGGAGGAAGAGGAGGAGGAGGAGGAAGAGGAGGGTTGGGGGGTTTAACAAGTGATTGGACACGTTCACGGTTTACAGACAGTGTTGGTGGTGAGGAGTTATATTGTAACTGTTACAGTAAACGGATGACTTTATTTAGTACTGAAGCAATGTGAAGGATTACAGTTCAATATTGTGTCTCATTACAGTTACTAACTTTATAAAAAACACCTTACTGTGTTACACACACAGATTTCCTGAGCTGCAGCATCGGTGGGTTGCCAGTTTCGCCAAATATAAACGTTTCTGGGATTATTTTTGTCACATTTTTGTCACTATAATCATTAAAATCCATGGGATGTGTTTTTTTCTAGTGTGTATTTGTTTATTTTGTAGTTTTGAAGTGAAAATAATAGTTTATTTTTATAACTTGACTTTTAAATATTGGTAGACACTGGTAGTCAAATATAATTGCTTATTTGGACTTGTTCCCTAATTTGGTATCTCCCCAAAATACCTGTCTAACAAAAATAAATTACAAGTTTGTACTGTTTCACAATTGATCCACAATTCCGTAACACTAAAAATAAATCAGAACTGCACCACTAATGCTTCTGAAGAGTTTCAGCTAGTTATCGAATGTCATAGCTTTAGTGGTCAAATAAGGAAAAATGTTAAAAAGATGACTCGACAAAACTTTAAGCTCTGACAAGTAATTGTATAATTAAAAAAAAAATATTTTTAAATGCTGGAAGTATTTTGTAATCATATCCTTTTGAGACTATTAACAATTATACTTTATAAATATCCATTAAAACTAATAATTAGGAAAAAATTACATTAGTTCATAATAATAATAATAATAATCATAATAATAATCATAATAATAATTTATCATTATAAATTAATATGATAATAATAATAATTATAATAATTATAACCCAGTTTTACCTAGCCACATGTGGTACCTTAATTTAACATTATTGTGTGTGTGTGTGTGTGTGTGTGTGTGTGTGTGTGTGTGTGTGTGTGTGTGTGTATCCGTCTTCAGCATATGTAGAGAAAGCATGTGAATCATTTGGAAAGGTACAAAAAGCTGGCTGCTTCTGCAAACAGAATACTTTTACTTTTTTTTACTTAAAGTACATTTAGGAGCAGGTACTTTATACTTTTACTTGAGTAAATGTTTTTTTTTTTATCATACTTCAACTTTTACTTAAGTAATTGTTTTAGTAAGGGACTTCTGTACTTCTGCCACCTCTGCTATAATTTAAATCACATCAGCTTCGAAGTTTACAGAACACATTCATAAATGTGTATAAAATCCTGAGCTCATCCATCCTTCCTATGTGAGTAATATCAATCGATATATATATATATTCTATGCCTGTATAGCATTTACTGTTTAAATAACTAATAACTAGACTAAATTTATCTTTGACCCTTTGTCTGCCTGTATTTTTTTTTCCCCAATGATTTTGGATCTATGAGTAAGCCAGATATCAATATCTTTGGCCACTTGCCTATTTGTGGATTTTTAGATTTTGGACTGTTGGCTTTCAAATATAAATATTTGTATTTGCATCTGAACCAAAGTGATTGTCAAAAATGAACTTTAACCAACGTTTATGAAAAGTTTTTGTCTTTTGGAAGCGAACAAAAGAATGGATTAACCATTTTGTGGCAGGATTTTTTTCTGGGTCTTTATTTACCTTTCACATTTGGAGATATTGTTGAGTTTGAGTTTGTTGAGGATTAGGTCAATACAAACCCCAGGGTATGTCCCAAATCACATGCTCTCCTATTAAAAAGAATGTAAAAATAGTATGCATCGATGTTACACTGTATGTTGGTGTTTGCTCTTAGAAAAAGACATGTTTTTTCGACTTATCCATCTCAGGGAAGCCTTTGACGAGAGGTTTAAATTTCCTAAGACCAACAACTTTAGACAGATACAACCATTTAAGATCCATAGAACCCTCAAGGAACCCTTTTATTGTTGTTATTTAGAATAATGTGATGCAGTTTGGACCCTAGCCTGTATTCTGACTAGTATATTGTAAGTGCTTGTATTGAGAAAGATAAGGTGCCAGTGGGCCTTTTTCTGGCAAGATTCCGTTTTTAGAAAATCATTGAATGGTTCAGAAGCTCTGGTGTAACTAAGATACTAAACTGACAGTGTTTTTTTTTAAAAAAAAATCGAATACAGAAGACAGATTAAAAGCTACGGGATAAAGATTTCTTTTGCTGACAATTTTTAATGTGAGCTGTGTTATGCACCATCTCACATCTGGTACTACACACTGAGAGAATTTTCATTTCCCAAACAGTATAATGTTGTGTTAACACAGTATGAGTGGTCCAAACAAAAATGGCACTATTTGTGTATTGATGAAATATTTATCCATTCTGTAAGTGATTTGACCAAAGTATGAATATCTACATGTTCCTCAAAAGCTATGCACACTGATGTATACACCATTTCATTTGTATATTTTATTTATATCCTTCCATTTGTAAAGAAGCTTTACACTGGTTGTACACTAGCTAAAACATGCATAAAATAACCCTTTGCTAGTTAATAGAAGTTCTCCAGCCGTGGCCTAGTGGTTAGGGAACCGGTCTCTTGACCGGAAGGTTGTGGGTTTGATCCCTGCCCAGGGCAAGACA
>JAOVVF010000036.1:15389305-15402707 GCA_028565595.1 Duopalatinus emarginatus | reverse complement strand
ACACACATTTACATTAGTCATAAGATCTACACCACCTGCCACTCCGGCCTCCAAATGTCTGACCTGTCGAGGACTTCACAAGGTGTTCTGTGGTGTCTGTGGCACCAACCATTGACAGCAGGTCCTTTCGTGAATCTTCTGAAGGATCGGACTAGCCTTCACACCCTGTGCACACGAGTGAGCTTTGGGTGCTCATGACCCAGTTGCTGAGTGACTTTCACAAGGAGAACTGGCAACAGGGTCATGGGCACCCATAATTCAGTCATGTGCATGGGGTGTGAAGGCTAGTCTGATCCTATAGAAGATCTACAACAGAAACAGCTGGTAACGTTTGGTGGGAGATATCACAAGACATGTTCTATGTCAGTGTATATATATATATATATATATATATATATATATATATATATATGTACACACACTAAAGTGCCAGAAAAGCTGACACAGATGAGCCTATGCAAAAATACAGAGGCTTTATGTAGGACTCATCAGGAAGGAGGCGCACCTGTCAGAGACATTTGTAGACGTGCCAGGGGTCCCATGGAATGCCAGCTAAACAAACTCCATACTATTATGGATCCACCACCGGCTTTTGTATTAGTCTTGTCTGTACCAGTTGTATAGTCCAGAGACACCCTCAGTACAGACTTTTTGTTTGATTACCAGAAGAGCCTATTCCTTATTAAAATTAGATTCCAGACATTTTTTTTTGTAAGAGCTTAATAGCATTGATAAGGGTGGGTTGTAATTTTCATCGCAAGAAAATTAAAAAATCATGGACCGCCTGGCTATGCTTCACACACCCCTGGGTGTCTCTGGACCCCACTGTATGATGACTGTAGATGATCCATTCCTGGCATTGTAGACATGCCTTGTATCCATCATAGGCAGCGGACTATTATTACAATTTTGCATGTGCAATTTGTCTGTTACTTTATTATGAATTTCTTTGTCATTTCTATGCAAGAAATGGCCTAAAGGATCCATCATAGGATGTGCTTCTGTGTGAGTTTTTAGTAATAAGGCATTCCCTGTAACTTAGTGTAATTATCCATTTTTGGGAGTTATTTTTTTCAGGGTAAATCACTAATGAAACCGAGTCACCCAGAATGGCGCTTTGTCTCTTGCAGCAGGTGGTGGATTGTACCTAGTGTGCAGGAATCTCCCATAAGCTTAAAAGCAAATTAATGCCGCTCACCTTCACGCAACCTTTCCTTCCCTCACCTCTTTATGCTATTATTCATGGGCCTCGCGCTGCCAGGTTTGGAAATAATTTGTGTACTATTCTTAAATATGTCCCCAACCCCTTTTTCCGAGAGGTGCTGGATGGAAAAGATGAGAAACTGGTTTGCACTAATATTTAATGGCAATTTTCGGACTGGCATAATTGCTTTGGTTCAGTTTATTACGAAGAATTTATGACATTCGAAGGTCTCTCTCCGTCCCTCCTGAGGGAAATTTCCTCAGGAAAGTTGAGAGGAAATTGCATCCGTATGATCATTAAGTGGATGTAAGTGTTCAATGCAAAAGCTGATAATGGCATGTCATTGGCCTGAAATATTCCATTCGCTTTCAGTATGTCGCTTGCTTTTGGGGCTTGTACAAGCTGTGAAGTTTCTGGAAGTTTCAGCGTTCAAAACAAAAGGAATAAAACATTATAACTGCCCAGTGACCTCATTAGACTCAACGCCTCCGATCCACAGCACATATAAGGAGTCAAACGCAATGGGGTGTGTAGTTATAGGAGAATCATGAGCGACATGGTGATCTGATGAGGCCTGGAGTCCCTGTTACCAAGCAGAAGGTGATCGTTTTTTTTCAGAATAACACATCTTGAAGTGTTTTATTTGTTCTCCATTTATTCTGTCTTTTTTCTATCACAGCTTACTAAGCTAACAGGTTTCTCTTGAAACAGACGTCATGATTTTTTATCCATTTGCAGTTACGTTGAATGTGGTGGAACGCTTGTGAAACACTCATTCCATCACTCATCACTCTCTCTTTTTTATCTTAAAATTAATAATAGTAATTAAAAAATGTTGTCTTTCTGAACAACAACAAAGTTGAAAACCGGTGACAGTTTGCTAAAAAGGAAAAGGAAAGGTTTTACATTAACTGTTGCAAAGTGCTGACACTTGAGACCAAAAAAAAAAAAAAAAGGAACCTTAACACCTTATCAGCAATTACACATGCCTTTCATCTGTTTCCGAGAGCATTCACCATACATGTCTATTGTGAATGATCTGTTACTATAGAAATGATAAGGTATTAGCTCATGGGTTTCTTAATAGAAACCTGTTATTTACCTTGCCGGCAAGATCGCTGCCAGAGCTGTGCTGCTCTAGAAAATGAAATGAAATGAAATTACCTGTACTCATTGTTAATATATCCTGTCCAGCAGAAGGTTATGGATGATAATAAGGAGTTAAGAAGACGTTAAACACTAAGTGTCCACGTGGGAGCATGCTTTACTGCTTGTTGAAGAAACAGCACTGATTATGACCACTACCAAACACAGGAACATGTTCCGTTTACTGAACTCGAATGGATTTTAACACTGTGTGCGGCAAACAGCATATGTCGATGAGGATAGTGGACGCCAGAAAACAGCTTGAGGTCTGGACTAGAAAGCACGGAGTAGTGGCTTTGCTGCATATACTTAAGCTATGGGCCACATTTAGCAGCACCGATGTCTTTTAATAAAGAGCATCTTCCCTTTTTTTTTGCCTCACCATAATATACTGAATTATTAGCTAATCAAGTTCAGTCAATATATTAACATAGAATGTCTCAGATCAGGCAAACAAATCAATCTTCTTGTCCTTTATGCACTGCAGAGCGCAATAGTGTGCAGTGCATACACATTTTGTCCTCTGTAGGATGCTTGTTCCACTTGGCTCATGGATATAGAGCGATATCCTGCAAGGTTGTGGCTACACCAGACAGCACTGGCAAAAGTGCCAAGAAAACAGAATATGACTTAAATCCATTCTAGTGCATTTTCCAGGCATCAAATGCCATTCCTAATATTTTAGCTCCTTAGCCCAATGTTCTCAGGGTGCAAAATCTATACTGAAAGGCCATGTGCTTTAGCTGAAAACACTGGATTCAGGTGGGCCTTTTTGTAACATCGAGGTGGTGATTGTATAGTAAAACTCACCTAAGCAGGAGTAAGACATAATCGCACAGAATTTTTTAAAAAACCAAAAGTAAACGGACACAAACAAACATAAACCGAGACCAAAATGAAACCAAAACCAGGCATAAACTAAACATCAAAAGGAACAGGGGCAGGGTCAAAACATGGCCAGAGTCCGAACAGGGTAAACCACAGAAAAGGGTCATATCAAGGTCAAACACGGTCTTTCACGAGCTGTGACGTGCATGCGTCATGTGGTTGGTGTGGTACAGTGGTAACATCACTGGGCTCCCATGTGAGAGACCTGGGTTCGATTCCTGGGTTCGATTCCTGGTCTAGGCAGCCAGTCTGTGCTACAGCAATAAGGGTCCTTGGGCAAGACTCCCAACACTATGTTGGCCTACCTGTAATACTAATAACCTTGTAAGTCGCTCTGGATAAGAGCGTCTGCCAAATGCCGCAAATGCATGAATGCAGATCGTCTTGGTCTGGGCAGCCAGTCTACTACACCAATAAGGGTCCCTAACACTACATTGACCTACCTGTAATACCAGTAACCTTGTAAGTCGCTCTGGATAAGAGCGTCTGCCAAATGGCGTAAATGTAAATGTCTTTGAAATTAGCGCAGTGGTGCGACTCAGGTGATGTGACTCCTTTGTGCATCTGGGAAGCCCGTATGCAACACATTCGACAAGTTATTTTGTTGGCAGGTTTGTATTCTTTACAAAAGACTAGACACAAAGGCAGCTCGGGACAGCACAGGGCTTTTTACACAGCTATTTACACACACTCATTTCTTAACCTTACTCACCCTTCATGCACAATCAAGCCTATTGTTTTGACATTTGTTATTAGCATTGTATTATAAAGCACAATAATGACATTTCTGCTTTCCGCTCTATTAGGTTCTTTTATCTAAAGCTACACTTACAAGTAAGTAAGTAAGGTTACAGTCTGAGGAAGGCATGTCCTCATTTGTACTATTGAATGGCCTCTTGACGGCCATCCATCTTCTGCCAACTGCAATTACAACCCTGAAAAAAGACACTGACATAATAAGCTAAAAGAAACATAGGTCTAAGAAAAAGACACCCAAGAATACCTGCAGTGCTGCACATGGATGGCTGTTATTACTTTAATTAGTCTGGGCTTATTAAGATCTCCCCTCTGTACTTTCACTGTGTGTAAATTACTCATGTCCGCCATGACTAAGCATCTTTTTCCATCAGCTCAAAATCAATTTTAACAATCAATAACTCTTGCTATAAATGTTGCAGGACTTAGAGCCTAGTCAATACCTCTAAGTGTATCAGAAGTGTAAATAAACACTTGAGAGGTTTATATCAGCTTGACATGGTCAAAACAAGCTGATCTAAACGAAGCACTCGGTGTCCTTGTATACTCAAAGATTTACTTATATTCTTAAACGAGGTCTTATATGAGTCCTTATGACTCATTTAAGAAATATTACCTACAGTAAAGCATTTGCTTCAACATGACTAGCCAGTCTGACACATTGCAGCATTTTGTTTAGTTGGTTGGTTGTTGCTATTGTACCAGACCTAGATGCACATGACACTAGATATAGTTTTTCTCTGCAGTATCTGAACATCATGTAGAACCTACTACACGGAGAACTAGTTTTACAAGAGCAGCCAAACATAACAAAACATGATCCCTAAAGCAATACCTCATACCTCAATACACCACCACATACAGTACATCTAAATACAGTATATACAGTATATGTACACTCTATACCTTTACACACACACACACACACACACACACAATTTAACTATATATTCATGCATACATATCCTGCATGGGTCATAGGATGGTGGAATCTATCCCAGTGTTGTCAAGTCTCAGACAGACAGACAAACACATTCACACACTGAATCACACCAATCATACCAAGTATCTCCAGTTCAATTAACTGCATGTTTTTGGACTGTGGGAAAAAAAACAGAGCACCCAGAAAGATCCCACAACCACAGTGCCACCATTAATAATGTTAAATACCTTTTTTTTTCTCTTTTCCTTTTCCTATTTTTGTTGACTTAGGGATTGTATTAGTATATGTTCAGTGGTACAGTGATGCAGCAGGTGAGTCCCTGATTCCATTCTGATCTTGGGTTCTGTGTTCTGCATGTCCATGTGGGTTTCCACTCACTTCTAAATATCTACGTGGACTGATAAGTGCCCTGAAAGACTGGCATCCCATCCATGGTGAATTCCTACCTCACAAGCCCAGTATACACTCCAGATTCACCACAACCCTGAGTAAGATGCAGCGGTTAATGAAGACCAGTCTATTAATTTGCTTTACACATGAGGGGAAGTCTCCTGTGTACCTTGTCTTAATGGTCCTCCAAAGAGGGTAATGATGACTAGAAAAGCTTTTCAAGATTTAAAAAATATTTGCAGTTGCTGTATAATAGATGGAGATGGAGCGGCATTAATTTATCAGGAGAGTTGTTACATTTAAAGTGGAAAACATTGGGTTATTGGGTTACAGTTTACCTTTTTTATATAAAACAGTAGTATTATTGCTGCTAAGTGAAATCTAATCCACTCTTATTAAAACAACGGAATTACATATTTATACAACCCCTGAAAAAAAAAACAGATTTGCTGTTGTTGGCTACCATATTTCATCCATCATCTGAATCCATATGGTGCCCATATGCTTAAGTATAAATCAGACACAACCTGTGTGGTGCTCTTGCTGTGCTCACAAAGTTATCCAGCACCATTAATCAGTGTCCCCATCAGGAGGCTTGTTTGCCAGACGAGGTCTAAGTGACAGTGATAAGTGATCCTCCTCTTGTTCCAACACGAGCCCTAATACAGTGGGCTTTTTACATTATCAAGTGAAGACAATGGCAGTGCCACTCGCAATGAACAAAAGTGTCAGGTCACTCGATGGGAGAAAGCTCAAACCCATTTACAATTTAAATGTCATGCGGAAGAAACAAGCACTGAAGGTTGAGGCAGGAGTGAGCTCCTCTCCTACCTCATCATCCTTCCCTGCTTGTCAAAGCGTCGTGGTTCATGACCTCTGTGCTCTCTCCTTCACTATTGTGCTGAAATGACATCAACCAGGTGTTTGGTGGGATAAATCAGTGCCACGTGTAAAACAAGGTCTGACTTTAGCTTTGATGAGGCGTTCCAGTAGCATAGAGGGCAAGGGACGAAGAGTTCGAGTAGATCCAATCTCTCATCTCAAGCATAGCAATAACATTTTTTTTTTGCCCTTAGCAATCTGATAACTTCATGAAAGCTTTACTTCGCGCTCCATCACCCCATCAGAGAACATTCCACTTCAAGGACTACGCAGCCTGTCTACAGAAAATGTTGTTTGATAAAGCCTTCATCCAACAGAGTACTAATATTTAAACATCAAACATCCAGGATGTTTTTTCAGTGAGACCTCATGCTTCATTTACCATTTAATCTGCTTGGTACTGCTTTAGGTATGAAAGCTGTAGTAACCTAGATGCCACATTATTATTATTATTATTATTAGTAGTAGTAGTAGTAGTAGTAGTAAAGTTAATAGTAGGAGTAGTATTAATTTAAATGTGGTCTGTCTGTTTAACCTAAGAAAAATGATTTCATGTGGTAACTGGGTATATTGGGTTATTTAATTAAAAAGAATCAAACATTGATGTTTGATATTCAACTAATTACTAGTTTTGAATTGAATAAACCCAGTTCAGTTGCTTGTTACCACATGGAGTGATTTTTTTTATTTTATTTTACAAACCACATTTTACAGTGTATCATCATCATCATCATCATCATCATCATTATTATTATTATTATTATTATTATTATTATTATTATTATTATTAATAATAATAATAATAATAATCATAATAATATTATTGTTGTTGTTGTTGTCTGATATATGTTCCTCTGTGTCCAGGGACGTTCTTGACAAAACGCATTTTTAAACTTAGTTGAACGCATATCTAATTTAATTTTAATACTTAATTAAATAAAGTAATAAATCCCCTCATTTCCCCTCATTGCAACTGACTATTCAACACTCCTGAGCCATTGAAGTTATTATTACTAAATGCATGGAAGATCCGTGCATGGAAGATACAGAAGATGATTTGAAAGACATCCATCATGCAGGGAAAGCAATAGTGTGTGGACCAACTCATGTAGCAAATTTCACCACATGTTTATTCCCTTCTGTTTCTTCTATTTGAAAAGCGGAGGAGGGAGGTTTATCTACCACAAACTCCCAGAGAGCATTGGACCGTTGTCTTGATGAAGAACCAGATCAAACTGGTCTAATTTCCTAAATGAATTCTCCAGAACTATTACAGGCGAGCCCAACCTCTGCATAATGTGATGAGCAAAGGGAACATTGATGAACTTTTTTAATTATTATGCCGCCTGGGAATTTGATGCCGCCAGTACAGGGATCTACACCGTCAGGATTTTTTCTTTTTTTTTTCAACTCTTTTTTAATTCACCTAATTTGTCGGTCCAAATGAAACACCACAAGGTTAGAGTGTGGAGTAATTAACAGCACCAGGCCTAATGAAATGAGAGGATGGTGTGTACCATGAGGATCAATGCAGGTCTTTAAGTGTGCCCTGGCTAGGAATTGTACAGGGAAATACAAGACACTTAATAGTAATAAGCTGATGAACCAGGTCCACGAGTGCTAAATGAGATGTCATTTCAGTGTGCTAACATATTGAGGCAAACTAGCAGACTATCTGCTCAGATGGATGTAATTAAGTGAGCCTTCCAGTCAAAGTCTGTAATATTTTTATCCGATTTTCTTCTGCTGAACACATTTCCTAGGCTTGATTGCGTTAGAAAACAAATTGCCAGTAAACTGATTTGGTCCATTTGGTGATATGGAAATAAAATCAGTTGCCAAATATAAATAGTAAGAACTGCAAAATGTGTTCAATCAGGTGTTCCTTTCAGCCTCAGTGGCTTCATTGGTTGTGAGCAGAATCTTGAAGTTTGTAGAGAGATTCACTTTAAACCTTTCCGTACTATGAGCACTTGGTGTGTCAGATTCTTGCATGAGGAAAACAAGGTTATAGTCACTGAACTGAAAACAAATCATGGTATCCTGCTATTTAAAAAAATATATTTTTTTAAAAAGATTTCAAACAGTTGTGAAGAGTAGCTCGGATTCTTGGAAAAGCTCTGGAAAAGGTTGCTTGTTACTCAACTAGAATCCAAATTATAATGGGCAGGTCTTTGCCATGTTTCAATGTTTGCCATTCCAAACTCTTTAGTACCAGGTATAGTTGCTGTCAGGGCTATGTCAGGGCTACTACAAGACCCAGCAGCGACAAAGGGGTCATGTGACCCGCATCGCGCACCTGAATCACGTTCCGGGGGATTGCCTTTGACTCTATATAAGCCCTGTTCTCGGGCACCTTAGTGGAGAGTATTGTTTGGGTACTGCTGGGTCTTGTAGTAGCCCTGACATAGCCCTGACAGTCGCAATGATAGATTAAAGTTTTCATTTCCAAGTAAATCATACAAATAGATTTCTTATATTCAGATAGTGTCATTAATCCTATTAACAAAACTTTCATACATAATAACACACACAGTAATAACATGTTTAAACTGATTTCAACCATCAATGCCAAAGAGACCCAACTTTTTATATTGCATTATGGGACATGTTTTAATTTTCTGTCTGTAATTAAAAAATGCTATTAAATCTTTGCGGCTATACTACAAACATGTTGACAATATTTGTCATATATTTGTCATTTAACATTTACTGCAGTTTAGTTTTGTCTTTAGTTTTAATGTGATAAAATGTTAATGAAATAAAAATTTTATTAAAAATCTAGGCATTTATCTGTGACTAGACATAATGCACTAATTGAACTGAGGTATCTAAGTGTGTAAAATACTATTCGTTCTGCAGTCTAGAAAAGGCTATAAACTCTAATGCCTTTCCATGAACATTTATGTATACACAATGTGTATAATGACCTATTAATGCTTTAAAGATAAGAATTTATTGATCCCAAATGAAATTGCAGCTTCACAGTAGAATACATATTGCACAAGAATAGACATAAACTGTGGAGGGGGTGGAGGTGGGTGAAGGGTTACAGAAGTACTACTTAAAAATAAATGTTGAGATGTATCTAAATCGATATGTGAGGTACATACATGACATTTACATGCGTGGCAGCAACGGGTCGTCAGGTAGTAACCTGTAATAGATTAGTGTAATAGATTATGTAATAGAAAATGTTCAGTAGTCATTATACATACATTTCACATTCATAGAAGTTTTTTGAGGTGCAGTGAGGCATGTGTCTGCCATCTGATGCACTGGTGACCTGTCCAGGGTGTCTTTTACCCAGAGAGCATTGTTTAAGCCTCTGACAACCATGATGATCCAGTGGCAGGATGAGCTGGATACGTTTTCCATGTTTATACATTAGTAGGAATGTCAAGATTAATTGATCCATATCCGCATCATGTTTTTCTTTTCTTCCTTTTTTTTTTAGAATACTTATAAATTCCTCTTTCAATTAAGCAGTGTGTGTTTAATGTGTATCATGCTGTCCTTATGATTTTTTTTGGATTTTGTCCTGTCTTGACCCATTCACATTATTATTGGATGGATTTATTGTTGGATTTTTTCTGATTTTAAAAGTAAATGGACCGGATTAAAAGAATGCTTAAAGTAAAGGTTTATTTGCTGCAGATGGAATCCAGCAGCATTTCTACCTGATCAGCCTTTTATACTAATCAGCCTAAATCAACTGACCCTGGCTCTAACTGTTAGGTGTGATCTTTCTGTGTAACTATTATTGCATAAACTGAGTGTCTACTAACTCCACTACTGTCTCCACTACTAACCACATATTACATTTAGGATACTTTTAATACCATGGGGCAGCAATGGCCTAGAGGTTAGAGAACCAGTCTTGTGACCAGAAGGTCCTGGGTGCGATCCCTGGGTGCACAGGGCAAGACATGACTAATGTGCCCTGGGGCAAGGCACCTAACTCCGCCAACCACTCTCTGGGCGCCATGGTTTGGGGCTGCACCCTGCTCTGTGCAAGTGTTGTCACTGCCCCCTAGTGTTCACTGGTGTGTGTGTGTGTGTGTGTTTCACTGCATGGATGGGTTAAATCCACCGTAAGCAAATAGTTCACTTTCACTTTAAAATACCCTGAACATTTGATTAACATTCTCTGTTAGTTGCATTTCCTTGTTAGTTGCAATTCAAAAATGCACAAGTTAACTTCTGAATACAGCTCTGAATGTGTACTGGAAATACAGGGTGATTAGCGGTCATACCATTTTTATGACTTCATTCATATAAAATAAGATTTAATGAATTCGTGTGCAGACTGATGCACTGGGAAGAACAGTGCTGTAGAGTGTCTTATATACCAAGTCACTTTAAATCAGAGGTATCAGACCTTTAAAGAAGAACATGCTCCTTTTAGTGTATATAATTAGCTAAGCTATTGTTGTATTGCAGAAATACCTATGGTGTTAGGAAGTGTGAGATGCCTGTAGTGGGTGAAAAGTTTAAATACATGAGAGAAACTGTTAGACGTTCAGTCACACTTTAATTCTCTCTCTTATTATTGCCGAGCAGATTAAGTCTATTTCTGTACCTGCATAGATTGAGAGAAAATGTGAAGTGGCTACATGCCAAAACATACTTAGCGAAGCAGCAAAAGAGTGCTGACCTTTAAAAGTGCTTAAACAAAATGTGCACGAGAAATGATACTTGAAAGAAAGTAAGAGACAAAGTAAAACACCTCATTTAGCATAGAGCCAATGCAAGGTGTGTGGCGGCAGAAATTTCCCCACAAGCTAATTATGAAGCATGGCCTCTCGACATTGACCTTTCCTCCCTCCGGTCTGCTATCAGAGAAAATCTAGGCATGTATTTGCCTGAAAATGCATAATAATCACAAAATAATAAGGTGACATGGATCTCCGTAGTAGTTTTAATTTCGTAGATGACTATTTATGATATTAGAATGTGAAGAGCATGTGTGCATGCATATGCTCCGTCTCGACTGTGTCTGCGTGTGTGGGTGGTTGTGCGTGCCTCCTTGGCACAAGGTGCAGCGAGTTATTGCGCTCTGAAAGCTGTGCCCGTATTTCACATCAGGAAAATACAGGCACATAAACAAGGCTCGGTGGGTAACTGTCTGATAGAGGGCCGCATGATTCTCTCACCTCCACTTAACAGCTGAGGTGGAAGTCCAGGGCCTGCCAGGCCGTTCTGCAAGGATGAGCTGCTACGACAGCTTGCTCTCAATCGTCATTTCACTGCTTTAACACACCGAGCCCCTGCTGCTCTCGCTGCCAAAGAGCTCCTGGTCGTAAGTAGAGTTTGCTGAACCTGTGCGTGTAGCAGGGATAATAAGAGACTCTCTACTTTCACTCCTGTTTGGACTAATGAACTGGGGGTAGAATTTAAGAGAGAGACAAGTGAATCATATCCTAGTGCAGAAAGGATTTGGGTGGATTTCGAAGAGGTGGATTTTTTTTTTTGGATCTGCTCAGAAAAAGAATAATTGGTTGTGAATTGATTTCAAGCCATATTAATTGCAATTTAATTGCATTTCCTGATTCATTTGCCCACTTTCATTTTCCTTTCCACTGTCATATCGATCTATTTTTGCCAGGTCTCTTTTATCTGACGTGATCAATATGTATGTACTAGGGCAAAGAAGAAATATTCGCTGTGAGAGTTTGGCTATACAAACACATTGTTTAAGGTTTTTTTTTTTAGAAAGGTTGAACACTGTGGAACATCATTCATCAGGGACAGGGAGAGGCAGTCCACGGCGACTGTTATTGAGGAAGGTTAGGCTCATTATAGGTTTTGTCCTACATTCACAACCACTTGGAGATGAATAAGAATTGCATTTGACCATAACACTTGGGTTTATGGGTGTGTAAGCTGCAAATCACAGCTGGGATTTGGGGATCCCGGTGGTTTGAACTTAGCCCAGCCATCAATGCTGCTGATCCAGGCTCGCAGTAAGGACTAAGTAGGGTGTTGGAATTGGTCCATGGAGTTTTTTTTTAAGGCCCAGTGAGACAGCTTTGGCAGAGATCGAGTTGGAGTTGAAGGACAATACTACAGAAGTAGTCCCGTGAGGACATAAAGTGAACGTTTCCTTTGCATGGCAGACATCGCAAGAGAGCTGTGACACCAGCAAGGACATCTTACATGACGGCATTACGCAGGCATGCATAAGTACTGCGAACATCCCAACCATATGGCTACCTAACGAGCACGCTGCCTATGTTTATTCATGTGTGCCAAAGAAACAGAGCAGGAAATTGTAATCTGTAATAAATGTACAGTCAGTTGACGGGAATAAAATATGGGAAAAGAGGACACCAGGTGTCTCTAGTTGTAAACAAAGCATGCTGAAGGTGCTCAGACACCTCGCTATGCACTATTCATCAGAATAATGCACCGAGCTATAAATGTACCTGAAGACCTGGAGATAGATTAGCACACCTACACATTTCAGTGGTCATTCCCTCAGAGCTGAGGATCTGTACTGCAGCACTAGAAGAGCTTTGTTTTGAAGCCAGCACTTTGGAGCCAAAAGAAGCTTCCATCTGCGGCGTATCATTTGCATGTGTGTAACTTTCTTTTAAAAGTTAATTGCCAAAATACAAAGATGGTGGATGCAAAACTTTTGTGATGAATGAAAAACACATTTACAATAGCCCATTTGTTCTTTTTTCTTATTACAGGCATAATACAGTACAAAAACTTTCTAAGTATGGAGCAACACTGAGAGATCCTTCTACATGGTTAATTCTTGGTGGAAACTGTAGTTTCCTACGTTCCTGATTTTAGCCGAATGCGTAAACACATCCCATACATTTCAGTGGCTGTAGGCAGACTGCTGGACTGAGTGATCGACAATTGCATTAAGACAATGAGCAGCAGGCTGTAAAGGCAACGCATTTGATTATGCCGTGTTTATTCGCCTCAGATATAGAGTGAGAACTTAGTGCTTAGTGCTGTATTACAAGTTGTTAGCAAAAGACTTTTGTGTAACTGAATGGTTATTAGTGTAAAAAAAATCAATGAAATATCATATATCATATAGGCTGTATTACTCCAACATACTAACAGACAATGCATATTCACATATTTTTCCAGTATAGACGGCAAGTAGCTAAAATTTCAGGAAGTTGCTGAAATTGTATAAGAAGCAAGGTGCATAAAAGCAAAGTGTGTGT
>JAOVVF010000036.1:15343172-15356000 GCA_028565595.1 Duopalatinus emarginatus | reverse complement strand
GTAAAAGTTAGTTACAGGAAGTGAGGCGGCCCATATTGGGGGAACCCCCATCGTTCTTGCAGTACCGGTTTCAATGTAAACAAAAACGTCATTATTAAAAAATATATATTTTCTTTGAAAGTCAAATGCATCTTGTATATTAATCCATACACACATCTTTTCTGAAAAATGTTAACTGGGGTGAGTAAACCGATTTCAGTTATTTTTGGTTAGCTCAGATTCCCGATGTTTTGGTTTGAGGTGGTCTATAATCGGGGCATAATTTATGCCTAATGAAAACCTCCTGAATGAAATGCCGACTGCACGCCCTTGTACGCTTGGTAACAGTAAAATTGACCCGTTGAATATTTAGGAAACCATCTTTTATGCATGTCCTGGTCTGCTGGAAAGGTATAAAAGCTAAGAACAGAATTGTACACAAGCCTCACAAAGTGTTCCACAGCAGTGATCTGTGGTCTATCCAACACGCCATTGCTTTTTTAATGGTCTAAAACTCATGTTCCTTAACGCATGTATTGTCTAATAGCTCATGAACACAACTGCAAAACAAACCTATGATAAAGTGTTTAAATTTATTAAAAGGAGCTGAACTCACAAGCTAAACTACAAGCTATGTGCTCCTCTCGAAACTGGAAGTGATCAAGCTGGCAAATTTTTAAGAGGAAACACGTACGGACCACCCCGTGCATAGAGTCCATTGACATTGGCAGTTAGCTGATAATGAATGCAAGCATACATATAAGTGTTACCTAAATAGGTACACTAGGTAGGGAGAAATGTTTATAGCTGTTGTAGTTGCTTTAAACATTGTAATAGTTTTATTATTCGTAATTAATCTTATTTTTTAATTTGACAATGTAAATTTGAAGTAAATCTGTCGTTTTGAATAACATGTTAAATATTAAACACAACGTATATTTAAGTAATATCACATGAGCAAGACGATAGATGGAAGAGTCAGAATTTGGCACCTAGCATAAAACCTGCCTCATGTCTATAGTCCAAGCTGGTGGAGGTAGTGTGACGGTGTGAGGATTGTGTGGTGTGATTATTGGCACATTTTGGGCATGTAAATACCAGTTTAATCAGTTGAATGCCACAACCTACTTAAGTATGACCATGTTTATCCCTTAATGGCCAAAATTTGGCAGTATCTTCTAATGGCTCCTCCCAGCATGATGACATACCTTGTAACAAAAAAAACCCCACATGACTGTTAGTTTAATTCCCTCTATGAGGATGACATGACTGACGTGGCTTTAAGCAAGGCACCTATCCTCCCAACTGCCGCTTGGTACTGTGGATGTAGTTGCTCACTGCTGTGGGCAAGTGTGCTAACTGTCCGCTAGTATGTGCATTCACTGCATGGATGGGTTAAATATGGATGTCAAATTTCTCTGTACACAACCACAGTGGTTGATCATTCTACTTCATCTTATATAAGGCAAGTCATCTGAAACTGGTTAATTAACATGGCAGCGAGTTCAGGGTTCTTCACTGAGCTTCCTATTTATCAGATATGAATCCAATAGAAAACCCCCTTGGAGAGTGGTAGAACATGAGATTTGCAGGAATTGCCTGATGCAATCAGAATCTCATGGATGTTTCCAACATCTTGTGGAATTCATGCTAGGAATAATTGATTAGTATAGTGGTTTTTATACAATGTCAAAATTGAGTACATGTTAAAAAAAAAGTAATAGTCAAATACGTCAGTCAACTTCCATGCTTCATACCCAAGTCGTCTGTCTTCACTTTACATGTTCAACATTTACGCTTTTAACGTTTTCTAGCCTAACATGTAAACTAAGGGTGACTTTTACAGTTAAAACAGCCATTGTCAACTTGTTAACATGAGCACTTACTCAGTCATCCGTCTGATTAAGAAGGCAATCGATAGCTGCCACATTTGATTGCCTCTCTGGACAAAGTGTTGTGAACTCTGTGAGGGAACTTCAAACGCCCAGCATGCAAGCACACGCTAACTGCCTATCAACTTGCTATGCCTCATTGTTCTGACTAGAACTGAAATCCAGAAAATCAAAATCACCTGGCTCCAACTGCCTTGAAACTGCTGGGAGACTGGCCCTGACTAGTCTACATCTGAATTATGATAAAAGTAGACTAACAGACAGCAATATATTCTACTAGGAATTTTTCACTTACAGCCATTTCTATTTAAAGCATATGGGGTAAAATGAATGTTCGACTTTAAAACCAATGCACTGCCATAGGCTTCATATAATGTGGACATCTTCCAGATATGCTGCCAAAGTCTCTTCTGTTTACAAGGCTTCATTAACAAAGGGCCAATTTGATATACCTCCTTCCAATTGGCATGATTTCAGTGACAGCGTTCATGCATCATTGCCAAAGGAATGTGTACAGCTCATTACATGAACATTTAAACTCAGGGTTTATGTCTCGGATAAACAGTGATTTTTCATGCTCTTGATTTGCCTGATGAGCAGAATCATATAGCAGGTGTGTTTATCGGCTTCACGTTTGTTCAGAGCCTATCATCTTTTAGGAAAAGGAAACTTTGTTCAAAGAATTCCCCTTCTTAGCAGATGCCTGAGCAGTCTGAGCAGCTGGATGGGGCATGGTGAGAGGTGGAACAATGCGTTGCCAGACCTTCATTCTTATCTAAACACAGAAGGAAAGAATAGAGATGTAATAAAATCCAACATGCCATTGTTTTTGAAAATATATTTTGTTAGAAATAGGTTGCATAAAACACAGAATGTAATTCCAGAGGAAGCAACCGGTCTCCAAACTCTGTGAACCAAAGCTTATGTATAAATATTCAGAGCCATGCTTTGTTGGCTGTCTTAGCTCTTGCGCTTCTCATGTCTTACTGCTGCACCTGATTCTTTTTCTTCCCATTTGGTATGAGAGAGGCTTTCTCTGTGATTTGCGACAGGCAGGTCAGGTCAGGCCAGATTTCAAACTTAATTCCGGTACGTTGCTGATCAAAGATTGACTTGGATAGTTACATGCGTAGAGAGACAAAAAAAAAGGCTCAAAGGTGTTATGGGTAAAATTAAAAATGTATTATCATTATTAATATTCACATATCATTTACGGCATTCCTTATTGAAGCCATGCGAATGCAAAAAGTAATTGTCTAATACTTGGAAGGAGTGTAGGTCTGCAAATATATACGATGGGCATGGACTTCACAAGCATGCCGAAATGTTCCGTAGGCAATGGACACCGTACAGTATTATTATTATAAGAAAATAATAATACAGTTTTAAAAGGTAGATCATCGCACAAGGTCAGTGTTGATACCTGTCTAATAATAGGAGACCCTTATTATGTTTTATTATTTACATATATCCTGGCACTGATAATCTAGGTCAGATATTCTCGTCCTCAGACTGGTAAATTGGTATGTTGTGTACAGGTCTGCGTGGTTATCAGTGAGTGTATGTAGCGAGATAGCGGAGAATGAAGACATGTCATGTGGTTTTGTCAAACTACTAAATCTTATGACTGTACCTGCTATCCTCATCTTCTGACATACTGCTTTGGTCAGCTTTAAAAAGTTGATGAGTGTCAACCTGTGACAGACTGTTATACATCCTGACTGACTGTGCTATAATGTCAATCGCAAAACAGAGATACGCCTGTGGTACGATGTCACGAACTGACAAATCCTGTCAAGTGTTATGGCGAACATAATACCATCATGTCACTCTTTACAGTGGTGTTCTTACCTAAAAGATTGCCATCGAACTGGGGTTGTTTTTCCTCTCTAATAGATTCAGCACAAAAGATTTCCATTGTGGTTGGGAATTAGGTCAACTGTTAGTTTCGAAGTAATTTGGTTTAGACAGCTTAAAACCGTGGCTCCACCAGATGAGAGTAAAATCGCTTTGCGTTCCCAATTGCAGGCAAAAAAGCACCCATTTCAGATCCACTGTCATTTTGGACAGCCATAGCTTTTTAAAGCATCCCTACACAGCAAACAGCCAGACCATCTGCACTTAACGCGTGTGTGATTACCCACAAATTATGCCCAGAAATTTTTGTGATCTGACATCAAGTGAAAAATAGTGGCTTTCTTCCTCTGTTTTTTTTTTATCTGTTCCTTTTTTCTGTCCTGTTTTCTTTTTTTTCAGCACCAGTGGGTCTGAAAGGTCAGTGGCATACAGGGCACAATCGCTGCCCACATGGTGTGAGGGGGCATGCCACGATTGAGATCGTTGTGTGGGAGTATTATCTAATAAAATTCTCATAAGGTTTGTACTGCATCTGTAAATAGCTGTGTATAGCATACGCATATCAATAGTCAATAGTGTTGCAGCACTTTGTTGGTAGAGCAGAGATCGTGGGTGTGGTTTTCCCACAGGCATTACTGAATGTTAGAAATCTGTTGAATTATTGAAATCCTACAAACTGACTATTGCTCAGTGTTTGCATTGAGAAATGGAAAAGTGCTAATATGCACTTGTGAGAGGAAACAGTTGCTGTCACTATAAGTCTGTTGATTTTATGCCTGAAAGAACTTTTTGAATCATGCTGTTTCAATATTGAAGTACTATTTGGATGGTATAAGATTTCTGAACAGGTGTCTGCTTTGAAATGGCTGGAAAATGTCTGTAGCAATTATGGTTGAATCGATCTCCTTGTATGAATTGGGGACTGTCTTTATGATGTATGCAAATTTCTATGTGTACCATGTGTCCCTTGCTTTTGATTGAACTTACTAACCTACTAATGATCAAGTATTTGACATGACCATGCATGTGCTCTTTACATACCTTACTCACATCCCAGAGAAGTGTTGATTCTTTGTTGTGTATTTTAAACACTGTCTAAATTGTATTTTCTATCATAAACTTGGCCGCTACTTCATTTGCTTGGTTTTGGCGAGAGACGGTGATAGACAAGTGCACTTCCTGTAGTGTCTCCATACTGAAGAAAAAAGTGTGAAACCTCTTTTCCCACAGGATATAATGCAATCTTTACCAGCATGTCAGTTTGGATCGGATATATATTACCTGGGGTTATTTCTACTGGTCATTTTATAGAAGTTAAAATTATAGCACTGTCTTTCCAGACGCATGGACACACAGTCCATAAAAATGACTTCCACAGGGCTAAAATCCTACACCCTGCTAAAAAACACTTATTAAAAAAGATTTTGTTCCATGAAAAAGAAAATCGTTTCTTATGTGTTTTTGCATTTTTTTAATCCAAATTTCTCTAGCACTTATAGTTTATTTGTTCCAGTATACTTAGACAGGGAAGACTGTCGTGCGCTTGTGTTAAAGAACCATCCTTCCACAACTGACATGGCACAGCTGAAGTGCCCTTAAACAAGGCATCTAACCCCTATGAATTGGGTTGCCCACCACTCTGGGCATGTGTTCACTGCCCCATCTTGAGTATGTTCACTAGTGTGTTTTTTCCAAATTCCATGTAAAAAGTCCAATCTGAATACGGTTGGAGTCTCTGAATAGTGACTGATTATGATTTTGTCTCTGTGAATTTATTTATTTATTTTATACTTAAAACCTCTGGAAGCCTTTAGTACTCAAAAAACTATTCTAATCTTTTACGACAAGCATATGTGAGTTTGTGCAGGCAGGCTTACCAGTGTGTAGTCCATAGACACTCATCTACCCCGTGTTTACAATCCTCTTTCTGAAACTACCGTAATCAAGCCCTTGTTTCATGGCTTGTAGGTTGGGGGCCTTCAGATTTGTAAAAAGGTCAATCATCTCTAAGGAATTATATCTAATTATGATCACTGTCTGATTGAAGCACAGCTGAAGCTGACACGAGTTGTGTGTGCCTTCCTTCTGCTCTGCTATATTTTGTGGTGAACTGATTAAAAAAACATCCTTGTCCATCTTCAATTTTTCACATGCAGCCAGCATCAGGGATAAAGATGGGTTTGGTCAGACAGACTTATTGACCAAAATAACTGAGCAGCAATATGTTCCCTGAAGGCTGAAAAGAGCCTTTTTTTTGGGTGGGGGGGGACAAAACATAACGCTGTTGACCCCTGTAGTGCTTACATCCTGTTAACAGCTATCACTCCAAACATACGCTGCTACCATTTTAGGATGGTTTGCTGCAGGAGAAATCCTGTTAGGAGAATATTATTGCAAATTTAAAGACATGGTGGATAGCTTCAAGTCCAAACAACAAAATGGTGTGAAGAAGTTTTGGAGCTTTCATAAATTTTCCTCAGTCTGCTTAAGAAAACAGCATGAAAGTTTCATAAAGGCTAATATGGGAAGAGTCCAAGTAAGTTTTTTTTAGGTCTTTGTTCTTGGACAGGTCGGTGGGATTTAATCTTAGCATGTGCATGCACATTCAAGAGCTGGATTACTTGGTGGCACCCCGTAGTCCAATTGATCGATGCGTGCTGTGATCCGTTGATAAATTTGCATTCTCAGACAAATGGATGAGTTTGGAAAAAGCTCAAGGGGCTGGTTAACGCAGACGGATGGAGTGTGCGGGGAATGGAGGAGGTTTGCTGAGCGAAGGAAAAAAGGATTCCAGTTATTCCAGTTGGGACGTGGTGAGGATGGATTATGCTCGCCCTTGCAAGAAATGTTTGCTCTAACTGAGTATGACAGGGAGCTTTTGAGGGCTCGACAGTGAACACAGGGACCTGGCAAGCAGTGCGGCCGCGGCATAGATGAACCAGCACATTCATCACATTTGCCATGGTCAAATTGGCCACTGCTGAACATCTGCAAGACCTCCGGTCTGAAGTGGATCAGGCCACCAGCGCGAAATGCCATCAGCCACCCAGCCTGGCCATTTGGTCCCTTTTGCCCCACTAACACAACACACCTGCTTGGATGCATTGATTTTCCTTCATTCTAGTCGAGCATAACTCCCTAGGCTCTCGGCAGTCTCACATCTGTCAAACACTCTGCTTTAACACACTGCTGCATATACATCTTTATTGACAGTAATGATACTGAGTTAATGTATTAATTAGGCAGGATCTGAGATTATGCTTAACATAGTACTTTATTCAGATCCACATATAAAACTGCGAGTTGCTAATCATGCTCTGTTTAGATGGAGTTTGCTGGTTAGCTGTCAGCATGTCCTAATGTGTGCAGTTGGCTTAACTCATAGGAGGCAGATGTTGTCTTGTGGCAAGGTTACAGGTGCATCATGCCCCAGAGCTCGCACTTTCTTGCCACCAGCCCGAGAGGCGAGTCTGACAGCAGGGGGGAAATGCCTATTAGACCCAGTGAGCTATAATAATTGATGATCAGGCCTGCTGTCAGTATAAGAAATCACTGGTCCGTACAGGAGAAAGCATGCTAGTAAGACACCTGACACAGGACTGCTTCTTTTGCTGCATGGCCCAGGTATTACACCGCATCAGTGTAAACATCAGGAGGCCTATTGTAGTGCTGGATGAGCATTTTGTCCTTCAAATGGCAGATTTGCATCCTAATGATGTGCTCGAGGCGCCTTGATGTGCTTCAGCCCATAGATCTCTCCTCCACCTCCTCTTGCTGAAGTTCCAGTTAATTATGCGTTTCTCTGAAGTGACACTGTCTCCAATAGCAACGTACGGGAGCAATGTTATGAACAGTTTATTCACCGTGGCCCTTCTCTTCCAGGAACATTCTCCCTCTGCATCGCCGACGCGTTTTTAAACATTGCTGTGTGATGGTCTCATAAGTTAGTGACGAGTGGACTTGAAAGAAAGTAAACACGGCACAACTGAGACTAATCTTTTTTCCCTCTTTTTTGGAAAGGCATTATAGCTCTGCTTATTTCTTCTCATGCAAAGAATCAAAGCACAGGTTTGTTTATTTTGATTAGCCTGTCCCACGGCTAATTATTCCGTTAGGTATAGGATTAGCCATTTCATTATGCCCACGGTATTGTACATACTTAATTCTCAGCAAATATGTTGTACAAGGTGTATCTAATTAGGCATTTTACACTCCATTTCTTCACAGTAAGAGTAAACACTCCTGCGCGCTGTTACTGGATTACATATCGTGATGTGCTATTGATCTTGCGCACCTGTTTTCCCCCTCTGTCAGAAAAGTAAAGTGTAGCGGAGCAGAGAAGCACAATGTGTCGGTCCACTCAGCATCACAGAAGACAGAGATAATCGTTCTCGGCACCGGGCCCCAATCTTTTACATCCCTTGTCACTTCATGAGCCATGTGGGACTTAGAGTGTGTGATGCTTTTGCTTTGCTGAATGATTATCCCCATTATTTCCCTGCTTAAATGCCTATAGCTGCACCGGCTCAAAGTCAGGCCCATCTGTTTTACCTTTGAGAGCATCTGTCATGGCTCGCAGGGACGTCCACCTCACCAGTCAGAGAGACATGCGGACATCTGTCCCTACAGACAGCAAATCAGGATGCATCGCCTGCTCTGTGCATGCTCCGCCAGGCCCAGCGATGCGCTTGTGAGCATTTGCTACGCTAGATCTAAGCAAATTGCATTCCTCAGTGGACTTGGTGTTTCCAATTCCTTGCCTGCAGCCACTCCGCTCGCTGATAATTTGATAAGGCTCGTCATAACGGTGCTACTGGATCCTGATAAATGCGTCTAGTGCATAACTCGGCCGTGGGAAGCACAGGCATTAAGGTAAATCAAGGGCTTGACAATTTCCTTTACTTTCTTTTTTAATAAGAACAGTGCAACTTTGTAATCTTTTTTTTTTCTGCACCTCGAAGGCCAGCGTTCTTTCCAGTATGTTAGCATGCTTTATTACAAATATCAGTCACATGAATAGCTATCAAAACAATTCATTCTCGCCATTCTCCGGTAAAGTGTCATTTCATTTTCTCCCCATTTTTTCTCTCATACAATATATAAGAGATCAGAGGACACCTTGCACAGAGGAATTTATTATATTTGCTTTGACACCTACCCATTACAATGGCGCATACATTATCATATATAAATGTCTCCAAATGCTCATTGCTAGTATATCATTTCGCAGCGGTTAGGATTCCTGCCTGATTTAAGGTCGCTGCAGCTACACCAGCTTCGTTTTCCTTCATTCTGAAGATAATTTTTCAGAATGAAGCTTTTACTGCTTCTGACCAAGTACCGACCTACAAAGGCACAAAGTCATAGGCAGCCGTTTCTCTTCCATCTACTTTGAGTTTAATCTGTATCATATTTTCCCCGTCTGGTAAAATATGCTGTCTGTGGCTGCCACTCTCCCTGAGAGTAGCTGCTTAATCCTCATGAATACATGACTTTGTGTGCATGAATAAATAAAAAGCTGCTTGGCGGGTAATTGAGGTGCTGTGCCACTAACAAACGAGGACACAATTTGTAAATGAGATATTTCCCCATCTAGCCCTAAGATGATTTATATCAAATTAAAACATTTACTGAAATCACATGATCTGGCTTGCAGCAGTCTCTTTAACTGGATTCACTTTTTTTTCTCTCTCATTTAAGTAAAAGCTGGAATAACTTCCACTAGCTGCAGCTTATCAGTATCACTTTATGTTAGGGTATGATTTTATGTTAGAGTTTCAGTCAGTGCATCCGACTTATGCCTGTTCCCCACTTATAATCAGTGTAATACCATAATAAAAAAAAAAAGCTTGTCAGTCCTGACCTTTTCCCATATAATTGATAATATTTCAGTTTAATTTGCTAGGGTTGCTGTATTGCATTGAAACCTGCAGGCCATTCCAACCGAAGTGATGTTTACTACATAGAAACAGACAATGGCAGCTGGTGAAAAATATTCAAGGTGGAGCTGTTTGTGTCACATTGTCAGTTTTAACCCTATTCGAAAACAATTTAACACAAACTGCAGGATGTGGTGAAGACTTCTGTTGGCTGCACTTTCTGTACCATCTACTTTCTCTCTCTCTCTCTCTCTCTCTCTTTCTTTCTCTCTCTCTCTCTCTCTCTCTCTCTCTCTTTCTCTCTCCAATCACTGCTGCGCAAGTTTGAGATTATGTCGAAAAATAATGTATTTGTCTTTTCTAAAAGTTGAAATTCTACAGCTATTGCACATGATTTTAGACTCACCCTTGCAGTTATCAGATGGATGGTACTTACAGTATAGCGCCCTCTATTGGCCAAAACAGAAGATCAGTTGTTTAGCATCCACTTTTCCTGCTTAAACCTTTAGGGCTGGTGTCATCAGCCCTTACAGCATTACAGCACACAAACATTTACCCAGTAATTTAACATGATATAAATTGTGGACATATTCGCAATCACATTACAGGTCAAGAGCTTAATGATTACATCAAGTACCAGAATGAGGAAAAATGTAATCTTAATGATTTTGATCCCAGACAGCCTTGGTAGAGAAACGGTTGACCTCTAGAAACGGTTGACCTCTAGAGATTTTTACTTGCCCTGAGACTGGTGCAAAAAAAAAGAAATAAAAAAAAAGAAAACACGGAACAACAACTACATATGCGGTAATGCCTTCTGGGTAAGAGAGGTCAGAAGAGACCCACCAGACAGGTTCGAGCTGAGAGGAAGCAACTCACTAATAATCACTCTTTACACATTCATGGATCTCAGTCTCAATCTCAGAATGCACAACACATTGAATATATAGGTGGATGGCCTCCAAAAGCCAAAGACCACATTGTGGTACAGTCCTGTATGATCATAGTGAACCATTGGAGATTGGAGATATATATATATAAAAAAGGTGCCTGATCGTTTTTCAGTCTTAAACTGTAAGTATATGTTTTTACATCTGCACCAAGATTTTTATATCATTCACATTATTTCCCTTTTCTGTTTGATTGGAATAAATCTGTCTGTCTTGCTAATCTAACACTGCTTAACATAGGATTAGTGTCTTTGGGTGATGTTTGTCTTAAAATTTTTACTCATTTTCTACTTGATAAAACTCACACATCCAGCTGGCAAATATGTCAATTTATTAAATAATTGATGATTGAAGTGTTCCCAGATTTTTTTTCTACAAACACAGATGTTTGCTTCACACAAATTCATATAGTGTTTTCTATGTGCTAGAGGATTGAATAAAGTGGGTTTTTTTTCGTTTTTTTTCATCATGAAAGAATTTCAATCAATTTTTTTTTATTTATTTCCAGTTTATCCGGATGCAATGGAGTCAGGGATTCAATTCAATTAAAATCTATTTAACATATCTGGATTTTTTAATATATATATAGTAACAGTGTATATGTAAATGTTCTTTTTTTAAGCTAAAATTCAACATTCGAGTGTTAAACTTCCCTTATGGAAACCTTCCCCTATCAGTTCTGTGCTGCTGTTCAGCCACAGGTAGAGTTTACAACAGGCTTTTGGCTACATTAGCAAACAAGCTGCCCCAGAGGAGTCTGAAGTTACAGGCGTCACACCGTCCACAGGCTGAGCATTTGTCAAGAGTCAGGCCTCCAAGCCACAAAACAGACTTCTGTGTCCAGCATTTCCCTGTGCCAGCAAAGCAGTGGCCTCTTTCTTCTTAGCTCACTTCTACTAAGGGAATTGCATTTCTTAATTATATGCTTAAATTCAGCAGCTCACACCCTGGTATAACCGAGGAGTCAGCGTTGTCCCCTAGTACAACCGAGAGGCAGCTGCTCCTTAGTATACTTGAAGAGTTGCAGCTAGCCCCTAGTATAATCAAGGTGTTTATTGTCTAACTGTGGAGGTAGGACTGGCCCCTGTATGCATTTGATAGTGGCATATTTAAAGGGGTCATTATTTTATCTCCTTTAATTAGTTTCCTGGATGACTTATTTCTGATTGCACAATTTGAAGTGAAGTGAAGTGAAAGTGAACTATTTGCCTACTGTGTTTGCACACAGAGGAATGTGACCTCCGCATTTAACCCATCTGTGCAGTGAAACACACACACCAGTGAACATTAGGGGCAGTGAACACACTTGCCCGGAGCAGGGGGCAGCCCCAAACCATGGCGCCCGGGGAGCAGTTGGGGGAGTTCAAGGGCACCTCAGTTGTGTCTTGCCCACAACCTTCCGGTCAAGAGACCAGTTCCCTAACCACTAGGCCACGGCTGCCCCGTGGAAAGAATACTGGAATACTGGATACACATATGATACACATATGATTTATTTAACCCCTACCAATTATTATGTAGTTGATGTTTCCTGTTTCCTTTTAATATTGATTGGGATTACTGGTGCTGGTTTGTTAACGTAGTGTGATTAACATAGCCTGGGAAGTACCACTTATACAGACATAGTGCATCAGACAGAGCAATACTGTTCTTTAACTGAAACGCAGTATAATGAGTAAACATCTGATGAGCCTGGAATGTCTTTTTTTCCTGCTGGTAGGATGCCTCAAGGCAGCAAAGGAAATGCTAAGTCAAGATAAACCTAATTCTGCTCTGTATGGCAGATAACAAGGTTAACCTAGAGCAAAATGGCTTATCTGTACACACCTGTAGTGAGCAGATAGATGTTTCAAGCACCACTATGGCTCTGTTTAAGGCTGAGAGCACTGGTGGCTATATGCGCTTATCCAGGATGTAATAAATAAATAATTTTGAGCTGCTGGAGAGCAAGGGTATGAGCCTGATGTGATGCTTGTATTTGCAACAGTGACAGCTTGTCAGTAAGGTGAGATATATGAACTCCAGCGAATGTGTTATAAGCATCACAAAGCACTCTTCCTTTAAGAGTGGTGCTTGTCTTGTGGTTTATTTGTAATACTCATAGTATCTGTGCACATTTAGCATTACACCAAAAGGCTATAGAGCAGGGCTGCCCAACTCCAGTCCTGGAGGGCCAGTGTCCAGCACAGCTTGAAGGTTTCTCTACTCAAACACAGTTAACAGGTAAGTGCAATCAGGTGTGTTTGAATAGAGAAACCTCCAAGCTGTGCT
>JAOVVF010000036.1:15323821-15336023 GCA_028565595.1 Duopalatinus emarginatus | reverse complement strand
CCATCATAAGCCATAACATTAAAACAGACAGGCATTAGCAACAGATCCTTCTGTGGATCTGTGGCTGGCAGGCTAACATTTAGCTGAGCTTTGGGCATCCATGACCCTCTCACCAGCTCCCAAGTTGTCCTTTCTTGGACCAGTTTTGGTAGGTGGTAACCACTGCATGGAACCAGGAACACCCTACAAGATCTGCCATTTTTGGAGATGGTTCTGATGCAGTTATGTTATGACCACATAACCACATAACTTTTTTTGCAGTTCTGGCAGTAACTATCTTCCAACCATTCCTTCAGTTACTACCTTCCAACTCTTTTGTCAGTAACTATCTTCCAACCATTCAGTCACTAACAACCTTCCAACACTTGTCAGTAATTACCTTCTAAGTCTTGTGTCAGCAATTACCTTCCAACACTTCTGTCAGTAATTACCTTTCAGCTCTTGTCAGTTACTACATTCCAACACTTCTATCAGTTACTACCTTCCACCTCTTTTGTCATACTAAAACATTTCCATGGTAATTTTATTATAGTGTGAAATGCTTCTTGTTATTGTTGCATTGTTCCCATAGTTCTTTGACTCTCTCAGGCATCCAGCAAAATATTTATTCAAGGGCAGAGGCTAGACAGGGCACAGCTATATTTTGTTTAAAAAGTCAATTTATGTCAAATTAAAACTTAAACCATGCAGACAGATGGCATTACCTGTTGGCATATAAACATAGCTATGTTCATGTTTCATCCAAAATCATAAAGTAGTTATATTCACGATGCATTTTGTCACAAATCCTGCATACATATTACCCTGGCTCATTCTACTCTACATTCAGTGTTACAGTGAACACCCTGTGGCTTTATTGTGTTATAGGATGTCCAGTTTGCTGGTAGAGAACATAAATAGATGTGTCACACATCAATCACCCAATAATATCAGCTTAAGTTAGGATTTGAAAGCCCTTTCTGTTGTGTCATGTGGTGGCCCATTGCATAACAGTAGTGTCTCTTAAACACAAGGGTATCAGGTCTTACCATATCACACATAATTCCTGCCAAATGCTAGTGACCTGTTCAAAGTTAAGGAAAGTGATAAAACTAACAGAATGGCTCACAGGAAAATGGCCATACAGTTAGCTGTGACTTTGCATTGCTTGTATGCATTATTCTGATATTGATAACATCAATCACATTGATTGGGTTGAGGTTATGAGGATGAGGGCAGTACATATCAAGTGGCAACTATTTGCTGGTCATTTTTGAGAACTACTGGAGACGAACAGTCTCTGTTATGTCTCACGGGACACCAAGTCAGGAAGGCAGTTGTCTTGAGTTAACATATTCCACAGGGAGTGACTTTAATATACCTGCGAGGAGCTTGTCTCAGACTAGCTGTGCCCTCTGTGAACAACGCAGGTGATGAATCAGCCTTTATGAGCCTTCACGATGCCACTGAGACCAATCTAGAGGAACAGCCGTTAAAATAACACATCACATGACTGAGCCCCTTTAACAAGCTCTGAGTTCAGCAAGGGGTTGTGCCTAATCGGGGACTCAGGTGCACATTTGTGTGTTGTAAACCTTACATTCTGCTACTCCCCAATGACTCCCAACACTTAATCCATTTCGGCATGTTGTTCCAGTGAAGGTTTGCTCTACTTTTACCTGTCCTAGCAAGACATGCACTAGTGACTTCATGAGAATTATGAAGACATAAAATGTTGCGCGCACACACACACACACATATATATATGCCTTTAGATACACCATATGCCCCATTCCAACAAATACCCACTATCCCAAACACCCACAATCTTGTTTTTCCTCTATTGACATCTATTAGCTGATGAGTTAATCTCTTTGAAGTCATGCTCCTTTGAAGGTATCGCTGGAGCTCCCATGCTGTGCAACAGCTGAAATAAAGGCAAAGACACTCTGTACTCACAATAGCTGGTGGTTTAAGAATTCAGTAACCTAAGTATATAGGCTGTATGGCTTAAAAGCAATACATTTCATGGCTTGGAGCTTATTCTGAATGACTGTAAATTACTAAATGAGACATTCCTCAGTTTTCTTCCAGCAATGTATGAACCCGTATACTCGTAACCCGTAAGTGCAAATGAATTTCCTATGTTAATAACGTTCATAATGTTCATAATAGGTTTTTTAGACCCCTCACATTGCGGATATTTCAAAAACAGTACTGACATTCATGTAAATTGACATGAATTACATCAAACCTCTTTCTAAACATGGTCTTATGTTATTATAATAATAACAATGATAGTAATGCTAATATGTAAAGTTTGTCTTGCTTTTTCTTTTTTCTTGTTTCATGCACAGTATTTCTCCTATTGGAAAACTGGCACTGGCACAATGCACAACTGAAGCCAATTATCTGAAGTTTTAAGTCTATAGTTTTGATTCTGACTTGATCAGATCAAGTCTCACTTTCTTGACCACTAGAAAGCTATAGATAGATGGATGGATGGATGGATGGATGGATGGATGGATGGATGGATGGATGGGCGGGCGGGCAGGTGGGCGAGCAGATAGATAGATAGATAGATAGATAGATAGATAAATAATATTATACTGTATTATATTATATTGTATATATATACTGCTGCTAAATTCATAGTATAGTGTTCACAGGGTCTAATGTTTACATTTATACCAAAATGCACACAACTACACCTTACTGCTCCCACTATTTAGGGGTGCAGCTGCACTGTTTTCCCTCCCCTGTACTTATTGTTTATTGCCTTGTAATGGTGTTGTGCATTTATAGTATATTGCCTTGCATACTTATTGTAAATTGTCTCGCGTCATTGCACATGTGCACTTTATGTTGTATTGCATTGCGTAGTCTATTGTTATGTGTAGTACCTCAGTCCTGGAAGAATGTTATTTCGATTTTGTTTCACTCTGTACTGTACATCACTGTATATGGTTAAAATGACAATAAAAACCACTTGAACTTGATGCATACCTATATATATATATATATATCACATAATCATCATTCATTTTGCCCGCTGTCTCTCTCTATCTCACAAACTCACACACACAGAGAGACAGTCGATTACATTAGCAGCATTATTGCAGCGTTTCCATGTAAACACCGCTTCGCCATTATCAAAATGTCTGTGCTCTTTTTCTATGACCTTAACTTACACGCAGCAGCCAAGACAGTTGACTGTTACTTGGCTTGTGCACGCTCTGATCCTCGCCTTCAGTAATGTTCTCGCACATGCTTACGCTCTGTGGAGGGCTTTCCAGAGAGGCTCTGACATGATTGATTGGAGCATAACTTGCCAAATGTATAGCTTTGATAGCTATGATGTCGGTGATGTATTGCTGCATTATCTGATTGCATCACGCAGCTGAACAGAAGCACTGTGTTCAACGCTGGAGGTTCTGCCTGGCATTATCAACTAATGTATTCCTGGGATATTATTGACAACATGGTGTCAGAATTGTATTTGGCAGCAAGGAGTAGGATGATTACAGGTTTATTTTTTAATAAACATGCATTGTTAAATAGGTGCTTCGATTTTCGAGCGGTATCTGTTCGGTGTCGCATACACAGTTCTATCATTGTAGCTTTGTTTTATTGACTGCTGTATGACAGGAGGGGTGACACCTGCACACCCTTGAAATATTAGGTACAGCCGACCGGCTGATCTTATTTGGTGGTGTTTATTTAGTGATTGAGCTCCGCTTTTTTGTACTAGCTGATCTTGTTCCAGCTGCCAAAGGCATGTCCACTGAAGCCATATGGTGCCTCTACAAATCAAATCACAAGGTGCCCAAAAACAAGAACAAAATAAAACAACACAGCTTTCAGTATTATATTGGCTTTTTACACATGCACATAAATGCACAAAGCATTCTCTGTTGTCTTGTTTTCCCAGTAAGCAACTGCTTTTACACTTAGCCAGTGGTATTGTCATTAAAGCTTAATTGCCTTAACCAAGCTGGTAAACTAATCAAAACTCTAAAGGGTCTCAGTGGCATTATTCATATTCCGTACAAGTAATAACTTGTAATGAAAAGATTATTTTTATAACAGTTTTGTGTCTGAAAAGACCAAGTGTTGTGTTGCTTTTACAGCTCAGTGATTGCATTAGAGCTCTGTGAATTGACTATTGTCATTCTCCGACTAATTATAGCACTTAAGTGAATTCTTAATAACCAAGAATTACGCTGCATGCCTCGCAGCGTCCGATGGGGGTTAGTGAGTCTCAACATCTCCATGTGTACTTGCAAAATCTGTGTGCTTTCTTTTTTGCCATCACCAACAGTGTCTAGCAAACCGGTAAAAATGGGGTGGTGGGGGATAGTTTGGGTTGGGTGGGTATTTGCAATTGGGTTCATGATCATTCTCTGGGGAATGATTGCATTGGAACATTCTTCCAGAACAGTGAAACTTGAATTCTGTTTTGTTAGTTTGTTCTCATCTCCAAGGGGTTATTAAAGAGAAAACAAACAAAAAAACAAACACCTTAGCCCCCTTTTCCAAAAGTGTCTCCGGATATTCCGAGCTGACGCATTGCTGTGGCAACCGCATGGCTTAATGGTTGGCTATTTAAACATTAAAACAGAAGCTGGGTTGATGGACAAATACATGCAACCTCACATCTCTTCAGGTCATGTGTCTGACAGATTTGATTGCTTGTACACAATTTATTTATTTATTTGTTTGTTTTGAAAGAAATGGCTGTTCATTAATAGTAATTTCGGCTGCCGCGTTCCGGACTAGCTTGATCCGTGATGCAACAGATTATTTCTGGTGGAGTCTGTGCTCAGAAATTTAGTATCAACCTCATTTAGCACGCAAACATCTGAAAACAAGTACACTGTAAATCATTCAAGCTTAATTCATACAGGTACTGATGTGAAAATAAAGTGCTTGCCATACAGCTAAGAGTTAGAAAGCTAATTAGATACGTGTACTTTATTGATCCCAAAGGGGAAATGACTCATTCTATTCTTACCCATTCTCACCTTATACTCGTTTATTTATTCTTTCTCACCTCTCGCCTGTTTCATGAAGTTCTAGGTTACATTTGCACGGTTGAGTGTGAATGACAGCTACCTTTACATTGCACTGATTTAATTCTCCTGAGCACTTTGTGCTGTCTAGACTTCTTAGCACTCCCACAATGTGTTATTGTACTTTTGACATATTAACATCTAAGAAGATGAAGACTATAGTGATGATGAAGAAGATGACTAACAATAGCTTGTTTTCTTATTATTCTGCACGTGTCACAGAAGGTCATATCTTCATCCAAATATCAGCCAGTGTATTCTTTTCCTAGGGCCCTTTTTGGGAGCCAAAGTGCTTTTCTTCCTGCTAAATGTCACTGTCAGTCTTTGACAATAAATTAAAAAAAAAACATCATGTAACCTGTCAGGCCATATTTGTAAGCAATGTTTATGAGGGCATGAAATGCCTTTTGACTATAGATGACCGTATATGATTTCCAGAGCATATATCTTACATGTGGCACAGATGTAGAAGGTCTATGTGCATTTAATTGTTTATCGAAATTATACACAGTTTGATTTGTTTCAAACTGAAGATTCAGATTGTGATCTTTCTGAGTAACTTGACATTTTTAGGGGTCCTAAAAGGCTTTTAAAAGAATGTTTGTCTTTTTTCCCCCATTGTAGCTTTTTGACAGTAATACAAATACAAATATAAGAGAATAGTAGCAGACTAATGTTACCAGGAATCACAGATTTCCTGGAAGTAGACTATCAATCTTAACATTTAAATTCCCAGGAAGTCCCGTATTGGCCATAATCTAATAATAGTCAAATTGGCTTTTTATAATATAGATAGTAGGGGGAAATTGCATTACTGGTTTTACAATAAGCACTAAAAACAGCTGAACTGTGCCTAGGAACGTTATCACGCTGCTTACCATCGCTGGGCTGACAGTATAAATGGTTCTTCGGAAGCAGTTTTCAGAAGTTCAAGCTTTTACAGTCATGACAAATCCCTCTTGGAAATCATGGATGAGAAGAAGGGAAGGACCAGCAGACAGTGAATGATAGCTAAGATAAATCTTCCTGCCAATGAGGAAACAGGACTGGTGGGAAAGAGTGATGCCCTTTTGTTTCCCTTTCGTCTGTGTCTGTCCTAGTTAGAGGTTTAGCACCCATGAAGTACAGGCTTCCAGTCGGCTAAGTGAGATTTCCTTTCTCTGTCATTGCCCCCCCTCCTTCGCCCCCTCACCCCCCATCAGTCTGATCAGGACTTGGCAGGGTGTTGATTGTTGTTTCTGTTTTGCTCTAAGTGTTTCTTGTAGGGACTAATGGCTATTTAGTGTGCAGCTATTTCCTCAATTGGTGTAATTAATCTGGTCCAAACATAGCGGAACTCCTGTCATTTCACACTGATGCTGAGCTGTCTGCAGCAGGCATCAGCATTTTGCTAGAGCTCTTTGGGATTTATAGTTTGTGTGTGTGTGTGTGTGTGTATGTGTGTGTGTGCGTATGTGTCTGTGTGCATAAGAGAATGTGTGCCTACACAATTTGGAACTTCCAGGTTGAGGTCTAGCTCCCTCACCTTAGGAAAAGGAAAAACATCAGCAGATGGCAGGCCTTTAGGGTCCGTAGCACATTGTCGCCACCGAATTACAGTCCAAAGGGAAATGATATGCCTAGATAACCTCCATCATCTACTGAATCCTAAAAGCAAGGACAATGTGCTGAGATGCACAGCCTATATTATGGTCCTAATAAAGGTATTATTTCTGTTTTGCTGGATCAAGCAAGGAATGTAGTCCTTGGAAAGTATTAGGGGTGGAATGCATGTCTGTTATCTGGCTCTGTATTCGTATTTAAACAAGGGTGTGGCCTAAACAGATTAATATATGTATTTTTTTAATCTATGTCCACCTCAGCCACTGGAGTTAATTAAAGTGTGCAGTTTTTTAATACTTCTTATGAAATTATTATATTTGTGTGCGCTTGCCCAAAATATTTTCTAATGAATTTAGTCGGCATAAGTTTGTAGTGTGTGTGTGTGTGTGTGTGTGTGTGTGTGATAAGATGGACAACAACTAGAATAATTTTCATTGGGCCATGTCCTATACATATATATATCAAGATATTAGCTGCTTTGTACTTTTTATGTGTGTTTCAATACTGTAACGTTAACCTGCTTACATGTATAACAATTCATCTTGGTAAGGTAGACACATTCATGTCTTTTATTCTTGTAAGTCACTGTCATGTAAAACCATGACATGTCTAGGTTCTGTCTGTCAGGAACATGACGTATGCAGGTTTTTCCCAAATACAAAGACTGTTAGTTACTAAGCCATATTGTAGCACATAAAACCCAAGTAATGTTGACATCATTGGTGACGTCAAAGACACTGCACAAAAGCCAACTAATAAATAACTCTGTGAACAATGTAGGATTATACACTAACAAGGGTTAGTAGGTGGAGTTAATATATTATACCAATATTTGAAGAATAATATATAAATACAGCAAGAATAGTATCCAAACACTTATTGTTTTTAATGAGTAGCTACTTATTGAAGATATTTTATAAGACAATTGTGCCGTGTGAAATTACATTTGGAAACATTTGTAAATGTAAATAATGTAGTGTTTGATTCTAGAAGCCCATTTAATAAATACTTTGTTAACAATCAACTTTTTATTTTTTTAAATAGTTTCTTAGTAAAAAAAAAAAAGATTATTTATTTGTTGTTTTAACTTGTAATTTAACTTAAAATTGAGTTGGTCAGAAATTTATAACTGAATGTTTAATACTCAAATATTTGCATATTAACACATTTATTTATTTATTTATTTTCAACAGTTGTATTGTTTATTTAAGTAAAGTTGTCAATTGTAGATCTGACAACTATTGCCCAAACATGCTGACATTAGACAGTGATAACCAGGTGCAATACAGTCCATAGACTAGACAAAGGATATCTCATAGGCAAATACAAGTAAAGGACAGAGTGCAGGCTCAGGTTGTCAAAATTACCTGTGTAAGATACTTACCCTATCCCCGTTATATACTAATATATAATTAGTCTTTTTATACATATCAATCCATAACTTCACAAAATAAGCTAATATTTATTTAATTGTTACCTGTAACAAACAACCAGCTTAGCTAACATCAGCTATCTAGCATTAGCTACTTCTTACTGGCAATTGGTGCTTGTAATACCAATGTTAGCTCAGATAGACAGCTATTATCAAAATAGCCCAAGCAGCTGCGGGCAAATACACATCGAAGTTAGCTAACAACAGGAAGCTAACCAGTTTTACCTTCAGGTCAACTAACCATATCTTCCCCATGCAGTGCAGCACTAGTAAGTTGCTTAATTACTTTAAACAAGCAATGCAGTTTCTACTGGCAGACAATCTATCAAACTATTTCCAGCCCCACTCTCACAAAATTAATTATAAACAATCAATAAACAAAGGTTGGGTGTTATTATTACAAAATGAGACCCTAGTACCTTCTGATATTTTTTCCAGACACCCAAATGCCAAGAATTATAGATCCAATAAGATGGCTAATGCTTTGGTAAAACAATTGACAGCTCTGTGCCTGAGAATTAATTAACTTCAGTTATGTTAAAATTAGAAGTAAGCTGATTCTCTAAGGAAGTGTTAGTAAACATTAACCTAACTGCTTGTGCATAGAACAGTACATCAGGAAAATAACACAAACGCTTGCCATGTTTGTGTCTGCCTTCCCTCGATCCATGTGGGTAAAAGATCACCATGTTACTGAAGAGAGAGGCGTTTTTCCCATTAAGGTTCCATTGAACTTCAATTTGAATTTTTATTGTATTAAGAGGTCTCAAACACTGCATACTGCCACTCCGTAAACTCTGTTCTTTTATTTTGATTTTACTCACACAACTGAGGAGAAAGGCTGAAAAATTGCTAAGACATTAACTCCCTGGGGAAGTGTTTGTGTCGAAACTAAAGCAAAAGCTGTGTTGTTGTCAGTCAGTCAGCCAGTCCGTCATTATCTTATACGCTTAGTCTGTCAGGGTCACAGTTTGTCAAGAGCCCACCTGGAATCATTGGGAGCAAGGCAGGAATACCCCTGGACAGGGTGCCAGTCTATTGCAGGGTACTACATACACACACACACACACACACACCTATTCACTCACACCTAAGGGTAATTTAGCATATCCAATTAGCCTCCCTCGGGAGGTGGGAAGAAACTGGAGCACCTGGCGAAAACCCACATGGACACAGGGAGGCTGTGTTGTTGTGTTATACATAAAAGAGCATAAGCAGTGTAGGTGTTACCATTTAGATTTACTGATAAGAAAGCATGCTGGGTCTTAGACGCCTGATTTAAACCACTGTGTCCCTGACCATGCAGTAACTAAGGATGAGTGAATAAGCAGTATAAAATAATCATGTCCTTCTATGTCCTACAAGCTTAATATATGAGTATTTACACACTGACATGGATGTAGCATGATTTCTTGTAGTGTTCCACAGAATGATGCCCAGTGAGTCCCTAATAATAATAATAATAATAATAATAATAATAATAATAATTATTATTATTATTATTATTATTATTATTATTATTATTATGACAACAAACGTCTTTTTACTTGATTATTCTAAGTAATGCATTTCCATTCAGTTACATCCTTAGCAATTATGCATTAGCACATGTGCATTTAAAGACACATTTCTTTTTCTATACATACAATACATCTGTCTTGTGATCGAGCTGTGGGGTAGATTGCGTTGTAGCACTTTACATTCTCTACTCAAGTGGACTGGAAAGAAAAATGCTCATTCCTTTGAATTTGAGAAGAACAAAAGGGACTTGAATGGCACGAGATGATTACAGCACTGAATTGTTCAGCCTCCCTTAAAAAGGAATTGGTGGCTGCTTATATACATGCAAAATAGATCATTGTCCCATTTCACATAAGAAGGTGGTTTGTTATAGTGTTTACAGTAACTATCAAACCAGCTTAGTGTCACAATAGACCTTCGTCTTCTGATAGATTTCATCACTGCTAGTGTTGCATTTAAATTGAAAAAAAAGGCGTATATCTAATTACATCCAGCGCTTCTTTTTTCTTGGACAGATAAAATCTTCCTGCAGGCATGTTTTTCCTTCTTGACACTGAATAAACATGCAGTTAATTCTTTTATTTCTATTACATGCATTTAATTTTAATCAGTAGGAGGCAAAATCAATGTCCTGCGATATAGTTGGTTCTGTTTGTATCTGGGTCATTCTCCATCTTTTTTTTTATTGTGTGTGTGTATACTGGTAGAATGAATGAGACAGGACTCTTCCCTGTCTGCTGAGGACCTTAACCAGCTGTAGCCTCTCCAGGAATAAAAAACAGCTGTTTCTACTTACATAATGGCAGCGAGGTGTCACTTCATATTGTGGCTGCTGAGACTTGAGCACAGAAAATTCAGGCCCACAGTAACCGCAAGCACACACACACACACACACACACACACACACACACACACACACACACACACACACAAACTCAGAGTAGCCTGTTTACTGTAGGCACTTTAAATCAGGTGGCTTGCAACTTCACAGCTTTGCAGTGACTTTATCTCACCTGCTACTGGTACTGACACTGCATCCTTCACCACCTCGTCTTCTGTTTGCCAGCTTATCTGTCTCTGTGACTGGACTAGACTTGAGTGCAGCTGCCACATCTGCCACATGTACACTGTCGCTAGTTATAGGGTTTTAGCCAGAAATGCATTACATTCCAGATGACATCCTGATTTTTTTTGTTGTTGTTGTTAACACACCAGTATAGAGGCTCACATATTACACATTAATTCATGGTTATGTCTGCATGTGGCAACATTAATTGCTTATCAGAATCAGATTTACTGATCAACTACACTGACACACAAAGAATATGGTTCCGTTCTTTGGTGTACCTGTAGAAATTCAAGTATCACATAAGGTGTGTGCACATGTGCGTGGCAGTGCAAACAACAGGGAGTAATAATTGTCTAGCTATCACCTAAATATGGTCTAGTATATTATAATGTGTAGCTCTTTATTAGGGCAATTGCACTAGGAAACCTCTTATGTTTGCTTCTTTTTATAGTTTTATAAAAAGCATTGTTCCCCTTAATAACTACTGAATAGTTATAAAAAATGTCACGTTTACTTAATGTTTATTGTGATTTTATTTGTTACATTATTTGTTTATTATGTTACACAATATGTGATCTAAAAATAAATTATATATGACTTCACGAAAATGTCCAGTACAGTTCATAATTTTACTGTACTGCAGTAAAAAGTGTAGGTCATGTTAAGACAGACAGTTAAGCTAACTCGGATGAAAACTTCAATACTGGTAGCTATTAAATGAGACAAACAATCTATACAGACAGATGAAAGGATCCTATTACTCTTCCAGTGACATACTGCAAATTTAAAATCAATCAGAAGAACTGAAGAATTCACTACAATTGTAAAACAATCTGCAGTACTTGTTAAGCTGCAGCTAAGAAGTTGAAGCTCTGAACCATGGCGTTCTTAACCTACTGAGATGTAGTGTGAAGCGACAAGCATTGAGCCACTACTTAACTTCACCACCAGTGTGGTAACACTCAAGAAAATAAAATAAAAACCAGTTAATGCTTTACTACAGGAGGATTTGACAGTCATATAAATGTACATGAAAGAGGCTTTGTGAAAGAGTCGCTAAAATAAAGAGCACAAAACTGATTCAAGAATTTTTGTCTACATGAAACTCTGTATACGTACCAATACTATGTGCTGGTTATTCAGTCAATGTGAACCAATGCACTGCTCAAATTGCCCAGTTCTTTACAGTACATGCTTTTAAATAATAAAATAATATTTTACTGTCAGTTATACTGTAAATTTAGTTATTTTAAAGGTGTTCATGACATCCTCATAAGCCTGTAATTACACATGGCATAGATGTGCATAAGTGTTTTTAAAATTAATAAAAATATTGAGCAGGTATTATCTGACACTGTCCATTTTGAATTAATTTGCTGAACTACAAAATTATTTGTCATAATTATACTGACAGAATAGTCAGAAGTCAATCTGTGTCATGGAAATAATCATTATGACAGATGAACAGACTGGTAAATCTTATTATATATTATTATTACTATTATTGCTATTATTATTAATAGTAAC
>JAOVVF010000036.1:15289197-15300227 GCA_028565595.1 Duopalatinus emarginatus | reverse complement strand
TGCTCAACAGTCAACAGTCAACTGTCATCAAAACAGACTGCATTTAGAATTTCTCAGCAACAAGAATACAATGAAGTGCTTTAAGTATGGCAACATTTTCTGAAAACTGAGAGTTCACAAGTTGTGCACATGTGCTGCAAACAAGATTTAAAAAAATAAAATAAATTATACAGGTGTAAATGATGCAAAATAACTGAAGAGCTGAGAGTTTCACCTGTTCTTCTGTTTGTACACTGAGAATTCTAAAACATTTCTTAGACAGATTTGCTGGTATTCATTCAAATACAGAAGCCACACATGGATGGCCCCTACTGCTTTTGACTTAGTTCTTCTTCACCATCAGTAAGAGTTAACAGTAACAGATGGTGAGATGTGTGTGCGTGTGGAGGAACGTTATCAAAAAACTGTGTTGCATTCTGCAAGACTGCAAAGTAGAAGTGTAACTCCACCAAACTGCACATGGGTGACAAGTCTAAATAACCACATTTTTAGTCCCTCACAGCAAGTCAGTTCCTCCTCATGTCTTAAAAAGCTCTGCAATCTAAATTTATTCTTAGCCCTCTAACGGTTTTGGAGGAAAGAAAAAATAAAAAAGATTACCATTGTCATTAATCCTCAGAGATATAACCAAGATCCACTTTGATGGCTCTTGGCAAAATAGCCTCTGCAATATTGATTTTGTCAGAGAAAGTTACTCATAAAACCACAACTGAGAAAACCCCAGACCACTCCAAAGGACAACTGCTACTTTTTCAACTGTCAAACACAAACGGGTGCTGAAATTGTCCCATAACTGTGTGAAATATGCTGTCAACACCCATATGTCTATAATACCTTTTTTCCACTTATGGTACATTATTTGATCTTGGTTATGAATTTTGGTCACTGCACATGTTGTGCTTTAATGTCTGCCGTGTGCATTTGTACGTTCGAGAATTCATGAATAACCTAATGGGGGGGAAAGCAGCACAAATCCATATCAGTCCAAAAAAGTATAAATCACACATTATTAGTGATGAAGTAGTAGTGGAGGACCTGGAGTGGAATCATGATAAAATGTATCCGTCCTGCAGTAAGTGGCCCTTTTCTGCTCTGTGAGATGAAAAGTAGGCCTCTTCTTTCACCTTATGGTCATGTCCAACATTTGAAAAATGGCATCGCTCCCCTTGTAAAAGGCCCATGGGGTTAAATGGCTTCATTATTATTAATGATCACCCATTTGCCAATCCAGATGTAGAGGCAGAGTGGTGCTGTAATAAAATGACAGTCTGTGCAATTACAAACTCAATTATTTCTTTCAAATTTCATTTTGGCTGACAACAAGGGATCTTTTACGAGCACATGTTCTTTTTAAATAGACAGTTTATTGAACGTGTTGAACCCTGACTGGATTTCTATATATAATATTTTATATTTTTATGTTTCTTTTTGTATCTTTGGCTTCAACCCTGACTGGATTTCTATATATAATATTTTATATTTCTATGTTCTTTTTTGTATCTTTTAGCAAACACACACCATCCATCTGCCAAAGGATTACAATTTACATGATTTTTTTTTTCTTCAAGAAATTCCTGGCATTCTATTTGCACTTTGATTTGTACAGTATACACACCAATAAACCTCAAAAGACGATAATTATCCAAACAACATAACTACTATTTAAATACTGCATCAGTCGAACCTACAGTTGAATTGGCCGGTTTTGTCAGTTCTATGCGATTGAGACCATTGAGTATTTTTAATGAGGGAAATGTAGCAGAGTGTGCACAGACCACTGACATCTTTTTAGCTTCATAAATTTTATGAAGAGTCATTTCTACTTCATTTGCATACGAAAAGCGGTGTCCTTGAAAATGTCACTCATGCAACAACCTATTAAAAAGCTTGAATGAGTCGAGATATACTGGATAGGAAACACGCTCTAATGACTATATATTCAGATAGCATGTTGGAAAACTATATGATTAAAGTGGTTTTTCAAATCTATAATATTGATTTTTGTCTATGAAAAACCTACTAGATATGTGATAACTGTGAGAACTCAAATTAAAGCCATAACCTCAAAAGCTTGTGTGATATTATCATTACATTTTTACACCCAAATTTACAGCAGTGTTACTCCGGTCATGGTACACAAGCTCTCTGTCCCATAAGAGACTGATGGGAAGGAGGGGAAATAATGTTCTATATTTATGCAATTATCCCTCTAATTGGTAGTAATAGGTATGCACATGCTACCATAATGAGATGAGTAATCATCCCTCGTCTATCCATGTAAATCCCATCAGGTCGTGCTGTTTTCCTGAGCGGCCCTGTTGCTGTGTGTCATCTGTGTTTATTGTCATTTTCTCTGACATGAATGCTGTACAAAGCTTTTGGATTTTTACATTTTTTAATATCCTTTTCCATTGGGGTGATTTTCTACACTTGTCTACCATGCAGTTCAAGCCAGTCTTAGATGCAAGATAAGATGCAATATTGTATCTGATTAAATAACTTCTGGTTGTGTATTTGTGCATTCCGTTTGTTGACATAAAAGTGGAACAAGGATAGTTTCTTGCTTTTTTCCCCCTTCGCACGGAGGCTGTAAGTCATATAAAAGCAAGCTCAAAGTTTGCACCAGCTGAGTCAAAAGGCAAACCCATCTGATTAAGAGTCAGGAAAGTGAAAAACATTTGCAGAGAAAAGGAGATGAATAACATCTCCGAGCAATTGTACCGCTGTAATTACCAGCCTGAATCGGCCAGTGCCTCTATCAATAGCAACTGGTCATTTTACAAAATGTTCGCAAGCTACAAGACTTCCACATAGAGATCCACATACTGTATCCAAGAAGCCAATTTCCTATTAAACGTTTTTTTTTTCTTTTTCTAAAATCTCAGAGTGTGACGCTTGACAGACTGTACTATAGATTACACATTTAAAAAAATATTCAGATTTTCAAATCAGCAGGAGATCTTTGTTTTGCAGAGAAAAATATGGGATATTCGAGGATAACTTTCAAATTTATGGGGTTGGACTGTGCATGTGGTATGGGAAAAAAAAAACAAAAACGACAGAATGCAAAAGATACTTAAACAGAATCAGAGTGAGCTGCTTGCCTCTGGCTGACGAAAGCATTCAACATTGTCACCCACATCAGTCAAACAATAGCACCAGTCCCTGTGGAGATGGAAACCAATACTGACTACATATTTGGAACTGTTTAATGTGAAATATTAGATGTGAAAAAAAAAGGAGAAGCACTTCTGGCTGTTGACACAGCGACACTGACAGCTCACACTGTGTCTCTGTAGAAAGCACTGAGGCACCGAAATCACCTTTCATGCATTATATAATTACACATAAGCTTGTGCACTTTGGGCTGATCTCTACTGTTTCTGTACAAAAGGCAAAGTTGGGAGCACAGGTGAGCCCACTGCGTGCGCGTGTGCTTGCCAGCATGGACGAATGTGTCCATTGTGGCGTGAAGTGTTTGCTCCTGCGAAGAACAATGGCTTGGAAAGACACCTCCAATTTCCAAAGCAGCTTGGAGGTGATTTACAGCGAAGGCTGTGCAAGCGCTCTGGCCCCCCGTTTATTCTGCTTGCGCAGAGAGTGAGTGAGCAACATCATTTTTCCTTAATGAAGTTAGTGACCCTCTGAAAGGTGACACATTTACCGCTTGGCTGATTTATGCACCGATTCTCTGAGGCAGGCTGGAACAGTGCAGGACCAGGGGGATCCAGCCACATGTCTGTCTCTTTCTCTCTTTCTCTGTCTCTCCCACACACACATACACACACACTTTTTTCTTCTTTTCACCTCTCATTCACTATGCATGTGTATCTCTCTTTCATTCTGCCCAATCTGTACATTCTTAAAGCCAGTGACAAGAGAAACACAGCTCATATGAGGATTATTCTGACTTACAATAAACCTGAATGCTTATGGATTTAGGGTATCGTAATGTCATTTTCTTCCTTCCTGGATGGTCATAAACATGATTAAATCTTTAAGTAAGCTGGCTGGTGGTTAGCAAATAAAACTCAGCAGAGCATGCAAAAGATAGAATATGGGGAAATCGGAGATATAGTCCTACTCAATTATTGATAGTATACTTACTCATGCAAATATGATCAATTATTTCTACGTGACAGCTCAAAGCGTAGGCCTAACAAGACATATGTGCACTCCATTTTCTTAGTAGGTAAAGAAACATAAGACCGCAGGCTCTAGAAATACTGTTTTACATTCTAATTATCTGAGCTGACAGGCTTCAGTGTTGAGACTAAGGCATGTTCCTAGATCCATCAGATGTACGATGTCAGAGCAGGCTTAATGAGGTAGGATGTTGGAGAACCTTCCAGTTCTTTTCTTTTTGTCGAAAATCAAATGCGGTTCCTCAAAGCTATGTTCATTGCGCCTAACATGTTGTCAAATATGCTAACAAGTCGACAAAGTCAAGACTGTAGGTGTATTTTCAGAGCTTGCTGTCTGATTTAACTTGACCAAATTCGTCAAATGTGGAAAAGATCTGACAGTGTGAAGTGTGCCACAACGACAGTTATTAAAATAAACAATGGCTTGGATGAACTGTTTATTAATCCTTTAATGTGGCAGAGTCACTCACACACAAATGGGGCTTTCTTTTTTGTGTGTGCTGTAATTAAGCTAGAGGGAATTCAGTGCATATTGCAGGTAAACATTGAAGACCATGGGAATACAGTGCAAATTAAACATACTGATTGCGGTGTGCTCATTATGAGATGAATTAAACATTTATAACCGCTGCACTTCAGTTAGCTACAACTACGATACTTTCTTTTAAATTCACGCTTTCTTGTGTAATATTAAAACCACATGAGAGTTTTCATCCTGCTCCTTTTCTCTAACAGCTATTGAAGTGAACCTGCAGAAGGCCATGACTGAGGCCTCGGAGACCTGCACCCAGGAATGTCTGATTCTCGGCCATTCTGACAGCTGCTGGATGCCCCCGGCGGTGACCCAGTTCCAGACAACTGCTGCCGCCACGTTGCCCTCGTTCAGCCTTCAGCAGAGCTGGGCACGCAGCGGCGCCATGCCAGACGGGCGTCACACCCTCAGCAGATCTGTGCCCAGAGATGATCTGGACAAAGGGAGCAATCGGCCCCAGTTCTACAGCACACTGGACAGGCACTGTAGCAAGAAAGAGGACGCTGTGAAGGTCATTCCTCTTGCCAGCTTCTCTGCCACATCCAGCCCGCAGAACTCGGGTACTGGCACCTCTTCTGCATTCTTACACGAGCATCAGCTGTAAAGCAAGAAGCAAGCATTTCCAGTAAGTTACAACGACACACAAAAAAAAACAAGCGATCAGAAAATCCTAACTAAGTTCATAACCGACTAAAGAAAATCTTAACAACGTTTATCATCAGCCTAAACTTGCAAGGCTTTTTTTCCAGTCTTTGTCAGGATAGAAATCAGTTGATTAAGTGAATGGACATTCATAATACTCTCACAACACCAGACTCTATAGTCACCCGACTACATAATCAGTAGATTTAAACCAAAGTAGCATCTCAAATGAAAATCAGAGTTAGAAAAATAAAATAGCTGTGTCTCTTTGGTAGGTAGCGGCTAATGAGTCAAGCTTCAGAGATGATGTCAATGTTTTTTGAGCCTTTAAAATATGATGTAATTATAAAAAAACACTCATATATGCTGTTGAATGAAGTTAGTGAAGTGTTATTTGTGTGAGTGATTGCAATGTTAGCTTCAGTGAGATTCAGTGAGTATATAGCGTGAATTCTTTCTAGCAACATTTTCTTCTCATCTGAGTGCTGCAGAGACTTTATCCAGACAACAGCAAACATTCCTCTTGCTCTCTAACAACACTTAGAAACTTTTTACATGGCCTTTTTTTTTCTCTAAAGAAATCAGCTTCTATTTTTCTTCATGAAATGAAAAGTCAGGCTTTCTCTGATATCTGTAGTTTCCATGCATCTGACACCCTTTTTTTATCACATTATTAGGAACCTACTCATTTTCCTATTAACCAAGCCTGGGAAGGCACAGACAGATGTGCTAAAGAGCCGTCCTTTGTTTTCCAACATGAAGTTCCGTTTTTGAAATATACAGTTTATGCACCATAACAAGTGCTATGGAACCAATTATGAGAATCTCCTGATAGTATAATTACTTTGATCTGTAATCACCGTAGCAGCCATAGCTGTGGAAGACTGCTCTGTAATAGTATAATTGGCTTACTTTTTTCTTTGTGTGTCTGTGTGTGTTACCTTTGTGGCACAGTACTCTTTAAAATTCTTAAAATAATAACATAGGTCCGTGAGTTCCTGATGTGGATTGTTATTTTTTAGTTTCAGCCAAGGACCTCAATTTATTTCTGACATGTATGATTTTTCACTACTAAATACAAAAAAAAAAAAAAAAAACAACCTCCCTCCTCCATCCAACAACTGGACTTAAAGTCTTCTAGCAGACAGTGCCAATCATAAGGCCGCCAAACAGCAACAAGGACTGAAACTGTAATTAGGAACATCACAGTGCAGTTAATTAGACATTTCTCTTTTTTGTCTGGGCTTCTTTGAATAAAAGGAGTCCCATGCACTTTTTTCTTTTCTATATTAATTTGGAATTAGGCAGAGCCCAAAGAGCCAGCTCCAGCAAGCAGCCTTTCTTTAATTCAGCAATACTGCTTAGTACATACTGATGAAACCCAAAGCATTTGAGTTAGTGATCCAAAAAATTACTTTCTTATAAATTAGGTGGAATAGCAGTGGAGGAATGTATGCCAGGAGAGTGGTATGATGAGCCTGGGTCTACCGTATTGCTCATTGATCTGAGAGAATGCACAGTTGCATTGGCAGCAACTCCCTGGACTACAGCAAAAAAAAAAAAAAAACCTTTAATGCTGTTAATCAATGAGAAGAACTATAGGGTGGAACTGCGTCAGGGGATACTGCCATGGACTGGCTGTACCGTAAAACACTTTCTTTTTTGCTTACTAAGACAGTATCATTTTAATAGAGATTTTAATGCTTGTCGGATGAATGCTAGCTCTATTCATCCAAGGGATAGTTACTAGATGAGTAAAAATACAAATGTAATACAAATTTAAGCAGTGGCCAGTCATTATTTTGACTCCAGCTATTATTTTGTTGGGAATTATTAGCAATTAAGCCAATTGAATTACATTTATATTGGTTGGGGTTTCTAAACTGTTCAACTTCTCAGTTTTTTTTTTTTTTTTGCGGGGGGCTGGGGTTGGGGGTAAATTAACACGATCCTTCATTGCCACACAATGTTAATTCATCACTATCTGAAAAAAGAGCTCTTGATGATGACACTTTGGAATATTTATAAATAATTAATAAATGCTCATGTATATAGCATGTAACTAGTTCAGTACAGTTACATTTGGTGCCAAAGGTCAAGTACAAAAAAAATTGAAAAATGCATAAATGTATACTATGTTCATGAGCATTCTTCCTTTCAACACATTTTATACGTTTTATACCTTACTCTACAGTTCAAAACAACTAGAATCAGCAACATTCATCAAAGGCATTTATTTTTAATGCTCTGGAAATTTCCCTAGCTCATTTTTATTTGCATTTGCATGACCTTGAAAGCAGGATGTGACCTTTGACCCTCAGACCATGTCAGATGGTGATGCAGTGCATTGTGTAGCAACGTGACTGCTCTTAGATTGTGTTATGGAACTGAACTTGTCATGGCAGTAATAAATACAGATATCACAAGCTCTCCTTTATACCAACACATGTCAATACACAGATGCATATTATTTACATGGAAATCAAATCTGTATAGAATCAAATCAACTTTCATGATCATGTGAAAGGTGAACGGGAATGAAGGGGAAAAAACATGTACATATATATATTTAGAAGTAACCTCAGATAAACTTACAAAATGTTGGCAAAGGGAAGTGTGGTTGGTGTGTCTTGAACTTATTGAAAAAATACATAAAAAAATATTTACAACATTATGAGACAATCTTCATCATAATGTAGGAATTCATTATGCATATATCAGTGTATGTGCGCGCGGGTGTTTTCGTGTGTGCATGTATGTATACTGGCACCGAGGAGGTCAGAATAATGTACACACCATGCATCTTGTATAAAGCAGGAAAACAATATGAACCTATTGCTATACTAGATCTGCTTGTAATTTAATCATTTGTTGTGTTTCACAGTTGCTTTGGAAGATGACAGCTTTGATATGTGCCAGCAGTACACTATTAAACAGTAAAATATACTGTGTATTGTCTTGCCCCTGTAAAATATCCCTTTAGAATATATGAAAAAATACATTCATATACATTTGGTGTAATGATTTTTCTTGTCTTGGAATTTTACTTGAATCATTAAATATTGTGTATCTTTACACCTTTTCTGAGTGCTCATTTCTTTGTTTGGTGTGAAACATGAAGCTTGGATGAAAATAGCATAATGATAATAGGATCACCGCATGGACGCTAGAACTATGATGGGCCGTAAGTGCAAAACCTAGCAGACAGATGGATGGATGGATGGATGGATGGATGGATAGATAGATAGACAAAAGACAAAAAGTAAAAAGCAACATTGGAAACAAACCAACAGACCACAGCAAAACATCAAAAACAGAACAATAAAATTAAATATTGAACAGTGAATTCAAAAACACAACAGCAAAACAAAAAACTGCAAAAAAACAAATAGCAGCGGATTCAAATATCATGACTTTATTTCATTTTTTTTTCATCAAGGACAGTTTTAATGATGTGATTTTACATAATGTATCAACTTCACAAACAAATTTATATATATTAAGATATTAATATGAATATGTGAATCCTAAAATCACTTCATATTTTGAAGAGATAATTACTCCTCACTATAAATTAAGTGACGTCTACAATAACATAAGTAACTAATACACTACAGCATTACACCTTATTAACTAGATTACTGACTGAAACTTGCTTGCTTGTGATAGTCATCTTCCTTCTTGACTTTACTTGTTTCCTTGCTGTTAGAGGCACTGATTTATGAATAGGTGGATCCCTATAACTCACCTCAGGAAAGTGGCAGAGAGACGAAAAGTCAACTGGGCATGTTCCAGAATGATTTGTAAACATTTATAATACCGCCATAATGCCATCCTTGTCAGGACAGCTCTAGATATCAACTAAGATGAAATGCATTTTTAAAAAAGGCCAATGAATAAACATTGCCTGAGTAAAAGCCTCAGTGGGATGCAAGTAAGATACTGACAATTATATTTCCTCTGCTGGTTGTAAAGCTACTTCATGAAGATTTGAATACCGCAGGTCTGCAGATGCATATATGAATATATGAATAGAAGATGACGTAGGTGTCTCATAGACACAAGTGCATGCTCTCGTAGCCTAAAAATCACGCTGTTATTTTTTTTGATTGTCGGATCCTGAAACTAAGGGCAAAATATTGACTTAAAACTAAAATAGGTGATATATTTCATTATGAATTATACATGTTCAGGATTAAGGATATGCTGGATTGACAGTGTCAATAAATTAATATGCATGTAGGCAAAAGGATCAAGTTAATAAGAATAGGCTTTGGACAGTGTGTTTTTAAATAGTCCCTCATAGGCATTGTGATGTATAAAGAAAACGTGACTTCTTGCCTTTACCGCATGACAAGCTAATCGACCCAGTTTCATAAGATCATTTCTGCAGAGGGATCAGAATGGCTCAAGAATGGCTCTCGGGCCTTATTGCTGTTTCCTAGAAGCAATGAGCACTCCAAGGTTTGTCAGCAGTGCACTGTAGCACTCTCTGTAGACACAGTGGTACAGTGGAGGAGAAGCTAAACGAACTGTGGGAGATTGGTACATAGTGTCTGCGACAGTTGGAAGAACTCATCAAGAGCTCCTAGACATGTTCTTCACATCACCAGAAGATGACTTTATCTTTCAGATTGCATGTAGACTGTCCAGGAGAGAATTATGTTTATGTTACTTTTGTAACCTTACTTTCATATCTGTGTATTGTGTATTGCATCACACATAATTCATACATTACATTATAAAAATACATTTAGATTATGTAAATGAATTCATAGAGGTTTACACTGATGGTGTGATAACATTTGAATCATTAAACTTACAGAAATACAGTACAGGACATCACACCAAGCACATCAGTGACAAGCCACTATGAATATCTGAACATCATGCCAGCCTGTTCTGAATAACCAATTGATTGAAGTCTTCATTTGCAAGCACAGAGCATACTTTTTAGTTCCCACCCTGATGGGCCACAAGCACAGATGTTAACTTTGCAAATATGATTTTTTAGTGGTGCCTCACTTTGTACGATCAGTGATAGGCAACAGTTCAACATATAGAGTGTCACACGGAATGCTCATTTTAAATTGTAATTAAACTGGCCACCAGGTACCTTGAGGCTATTTGGTCAATAGCAGGATACTAATTACTATAAGATGACCTTTAGAATAATATCTGGTGAATAATTCATAATTGATGAAATTGCTTGTGAGACATTCATTCTATATCCAGGGGAACTTTGTATGCTCAGAACAATCTGGCCAATTCAACAATGAATTTTACAAAGATTCCACTTTTACGTGGCTAAGTAATGAAATATGCAGCATGTGTAGGACGATGTTGATGCTGTTGGATTGAATTCAGGGCCCTAACCGATTGTGTTTACACTTGTTCTGACATTGTCTTCACTTTAATTTATAAACAAGATACTAATTCATATAGTGTGTAAACCAACCTTTGTATGAAGAAGATGGAAATAATATAAATTCCGTAACTAATATCAGATTTTATGTAAATTAGTCATTTGGAATTCATAAGGAAAAGTCAATGTTTTAGAAATAGTGACAGTGTAGCATGTAGCACAACTTCAGAAGCCTTGTGAAGTCCATACCTCGACAGGCCAAAGCTGTTTTGGCAGCTGTTTAGCCAGATGACGTTAATGTTATGTGTGCGTATGTGTGTGTATCTATCTATCTATCTATCTATAT
>JAOVVF010000036.1:15259479-15278344 GCA_028565595.1 Duopalatinus emarginatus | reverse complement strand
CCTTTTAAATGGTGCCACAATTGTAAGGAACATGCATTTGTGGGATGAGCAGTTGAGCTGAGTATGTGGGTTGCGCCAATGAAAAATTTGCCAGATCATCTCTGCCATTGCCAAACAGCTTATTCTGCCATAGACTCATTTGGTGTTTGGTGGACTAGATGATTGAAGTTTGTAGAAACTAGACATATTTAACAATTTATTCATTTAACAAATAGTTGGATCGTAGGGTTAAAGTGTGGGACATTTCCTTACTTTTTGTATATATAAAGATGTATTTATTCATAACGTGACATTTTAAATAAATGTCACCTTAAATTTTGAGTTGTCTTCCTTCATTGCAGCACACAAAGGCTGCCTGTCAGTTCACAGCACACAAAACCTGAAGTTTATAGACGGAACATAAACATGTGGCAGAGTGAGCATGCGGACAAATTTATTGGCATACAACATGTTAGAAACATCACAGATGAAATGTGTGAGAAAGACTTTGCAGATGGAGTCTGTACTCCATCACCTCTGCAGATGCAGTTTCTGACAGATGGACACATTGACAATGGAAGCTAAGGTAATATAGTCTTGTGCAATGTATATATATATATATATACATAACATACCATAACCTGCTAGAATTGTGGGGGTGGGATGGGAAGAGATTCGGTGTGGGAGGAAAATCCAACAGACATATTTACTGAATGAACAGGGCCTTTACTATAAGCAGGCCCACTGAAGCTAGTGTCCAAAAATCGATTTTTTTTTTACCAGTGTTTGTCTAGCAAGTGGCAATTTTCAGTGTTTGTTCATCTTAAGAGGATACTCCATTTTCTGTCTTGTCACTGTTTTGTCTCTGCAAACTTAAAAATCCCTATACAAAAACCACAAAATGAGCTATTGATTTCCTGCTTGCTTCTTTCTTCTAAACACCACCACCACCCCCGATAGCACTGTCATTCTAGAGTCTAATTGAAGGTCAGCATAGGCTTCATTGTCAGTCTTCTTCTTGCCATTCTATTCAGCGTTCCACACAATAAATTTAGTTTCACCCACTCTGCACTTTGCAAAAATAATTAAATAAACATTTTGTGAGTGATTAAGCTTTTTTTTCTGAAGAAGAGCAATCAACAGTAATTCCTGTTCTCACTTTGCAAGGGTGAGAGCAGAGTCATTTTTGTTTATTTTAGTTTTTATTGTACTTTTATTTTTTAATTTATAAAACATGGCACAATACTGCCCAGACGGTTTGTGGAAAAATCATCTTACGTTTAAGTCAAGTGGAGTTTTTGTCTTTTTAACCATATAGGGTGTGTACAGAATACACTAAAACGATACAACGTTCCTTTAAGGTGTTACACAGATCAACAAACTACACAATACAACATATAGATTGGAGGTAACATAAACTTAGGTGGTAGTGGGAGCAGTTATTGGTGCAGTTATTGTATATGATAATTGTAAATATTGTACACTGCAGCACATAGACATAATAATGTTATCCAGTATGGACAGTCCCTAGCAGCGAACATGTAAACAGTTTGAAAAAGTGAGTATGTGTATCTGTGTTCAGTCGATTCCAATCGATTCCTTTATAAATATGTCCATTATTTATAAAGGGAATAATAACATAAATTATATTATAAAAAATATGCTTTTTTTTAAAAAAAAAAAAGCTCTTCTGTCATTACTTATGAATTAGTCTTAACATTACATTCCTTTTTATGAACTTGAAGCCTTCGATAGGAGTGGGCGTTCCACTCGATTCTGACACATCAGTCACTGCCAGAAAAATAGTGTTTAAGGATATTATGTGGCATAATGCAGCTTCTGGCACCCACACTACGAGGCAATGCCAAACACCCCCGTAGTAATGTGGAGTTGTATTTTTCATTACAAAGTACTCTAACATGGACAGGCAGATGTGTTGCATGCCCTGTGAGACTATAGCTAATACCAAGAAGTGGGCAATCAACGGAGGAGAGTAGCCACATCAAGACAGTGCCAAGCAGCATGTTACAAACAGGAGTGAGTGCAAGTGTATAATTCACAGGGGAGAAATCCGGTTAAGCAGACTAGGCAAATGCCAAAGCAGTTGGTGTAGAGAAAGAAGGGAAAGGAAAAAAAAATGTCCAGACGTCCAGGCTTCAAGCATAACTGTCAGATGCTGCTTTAAGTCACTGAAGCTCAAAATTCATAGCTGAACCTCTTGAATACGGAGTATACGGAAATAGGCCAAAAAAAAAGGGGGGGGGGGTTGTTTGGGAGTGCTTCTATGTGTTGTGTTTAAATGCATATGGACATATTAAGCTAGCCAATATCCCTAAGCAGTTATACTTTTTTTTAGATAAAAAGACATGCATTTACAATCAGGTCTCTGTAGTATTTGAGCTTCAATAGAAATTTCACTGATATTATTTGGGTGATGGAACATTACATAGTGTGTTGTGACACAATAGGTGAACCTAAAAGGGGTATGAAATTTTATCAGTGGGCATTATTTATGGACACTTCAGCTTTAGAGAGATCCGTCTGTTAAAGAATCTTATCACTGGAAAGGATCCTTCATTCTGATGGTAGAAAGGTCACCAAGGTCAACAATACAAGTATTCAGTCTCTTTCCAGGTTTCCAGTAATGCAACTGAAAGATGCCCTAAACAAATAAACAAACAGAAAAGCTGTACTTTTACTAGCGTGGTAAATTTTCAAGTGACACATCTTGAATGGTTATATGCGGAGCTACCAAAGTTGCTCTTAAGTTATTCATTTAATTACTTCACTTTTTGTTTTTCCTGTAGGAAATGACTGTAAGTTTTTTTTTTTTTCTTGAAAAAAAGGATCAGATTCCTCCAGATCATCCCTGAGGAATATGAGCCACAGTTTTATTAGAAGGATGATGCATAAATTCCAATAAAATTTGGACTGTGTCAGTGGTGCTAATACAGACCATAGCAGGATCAGCGACTTTTTTAAAAAAAATGGTAAATAAAAAATAAGCACACATTTTTCTCTCTTCATTCTCACTGCAAATGTGTTAAAGTCTCATTAGCTGTGAATACAGAATAGAATGTTTGTAGCTTGTGTTATTGGAAGCGTTGCACTAAAAAATGGATTGAGAGGAACGGATGGTTGTTTTCAAAGAAGTATCTTGTAATTTAAGTAACATGCACAAAAAGGTTATCCTCTATAATCATGTGATGTAATGAAAATGCATGTAAATAAAAAAATACAGGGGTAAATGGGTGTGAAATGAAAAACAGAGTGATAAATTATCAAGTGATTTGATTAATTTAAAGCCATTTTGATGAAAACTGTCATCATTTATTATTAACAACACCAAAATTGCTATTTATCATTTAAGTGATTTGGATTTAAAGTAAAAGTAACATTATTAATAAAACTGATGAAAATGCATGAGAGCTAAAAATAGAGGTATATAAAAAAAGATAAATTGTCAAACTGATTCGATAAGCTTATATTCACAACATATAACTGACATTTATTGTTTACAGCAAGCTCTTTGGTTTATTTTCTTTAAAATATTAATCAGAAACCACAAAGAGATTTGTATTGTTTCAATGATCAAAAAAGCAAAAAAAAAAAAAAAAAGAGGAGGCCTTCTGACATTTGACTGGTGATTGTATGAATACATCATAGCTGGGCTTCCATAAATGTCAATCAGTGCCAGTGTCAAACATATTTTTTTAATATATATCAAAATATGAACATGCAAGTAACTTAACTACAGTAATAATGAAGCAATATCACAAAAAAAAGATATTCTGTTTATCCAGTTTTATGCACTATAACCTGCTTATTCACACAGTCTGTCTCATAGATTTCTGACTCCAAATTAAGTACCCCACCAACTAGTGCTCCTGACTTCCAGGTAGCATACTTATAATAGCTTCCCTGTCACAACAACAAAAAAAATAAAACACAATTTTTAAAAAAATCCACACGTATTTAAATTCCCAATTTAATCACATCCATTTTTGTGAGTTGATTTTTGCTACATGCTAGTGAATGCCCAGTAAATTTACTTAAGAATTTTTGCTCAGCAGGTTTGCATAGGAAAGTCCCTTTTAATGTCCATACTGCATACATATATAATTAGTTAAGTAATAAATTTAAATCCATGTCATTCAACTAGTGACAGCTAAAACCTCTCTAAAACCCATCACCACTCAAGGTGAATATAAGCAACATGCTAACCCACAAGAGTCTTTGCATATTCCGCTAACTTATTTATGGTTTAGTGAGCAGGTCACTTCCCCGCTTGCTTGAACAGCTGCTGCAAATCTGACCCTTTCCAAAAACACAGTTTTGAGGACAAGTCTTGCACCACTTGCTGTCAGTTCTCTCATTGCTTATGAAGCTTTATGTTGACCCACTCAGAAGCCTTTGCCTGGGTCACATGAATAATTTATCCTGGTTTTAGCCTGGGTGTAACATGTAAATGCTTGCTGCCCAAGGGCCTCTGCTCAGCACTGTTCATCCACCTCCCCCACCTTACCCCAGTCCATGACAATAGCCAGAGTCATTGTATCTATGGAATTACTTGAAGCACTTTTTTCTCTGTTTTATATTTTCTTGAAAAATACAAAGCACATGATAACTCTTTCAGTTTTATAGATCTTTCACAAAACACAGAAAACTGTCAGCATTGCAGCTTTTTGTCTTTCCCCCCTTCATAATATCCAATAAGCTTCTAAGTGTCAAATAAAAAAGCTGGACTAAAATATTGCAGAGTAGCAAAGAAAGGTGGAAACCCACATATTACAAATCATTCACATTATTATTTCAGCAGGTTTTAGCTTTTAACACATATATAGGATTTAAAATACATTCACCCAGGGAGGTTGGAGAAAAATCAAGGAACCCAGAAGAAAGCCGCTTGGACATAAGAGAAATTCTGCACAGAATTTCAAACTCAGGTGTGAACCAGGTTAAAGACCTTGAATCTGTGGATCTGCACTGCACTACCATACATATTACAAATCATTCAAATGATTTCAGCAAGCTTTAACATTTAGCTCTTTTTTCTTCTGGCCGTTCCCAATTCTGTTAAGATCACATTATAATCTGGCACAAGTTTTACGCTGGATGCCCATCTTATCGCAACCTTTCTATCAACCAGTCTAGTGTCTGGTACTATGAGTTCACTAGACCCCTCAGAGGCTGGGATGAGCAGAGGGTCAAGGGCCTTTCTCAAGGGCCCAGCAGTGTCAGCCTGGCAGTGCCAGTGTTCAAATTCACAGCCTTCTCAACAGCAACTCAGAGTCCTAACCTAGTGAGCCACCACTGCCCCATAATATTTGGCATATAACTCTGTATAGTTATATAATAGTAAATAGTAAATTCATAGTAAATTCATAGCCCTTGGGTATGAGGCAGCCACAGTTACTAAGACATACTTAAAAAAGGGAGATCAGCACATCTAATCGAAAGGGACTGATTAAATAAGTTGAGTCTAAACGACAGTGTCAGGGTGCAGCAGCTTCCTGTCCGCTCACAGGTGGCATCCTTGTGGGAAAACTGGGAAAGCGCTTTAACATACCAGCTTTCCGATCTGACTTTTTTCTACTTCTTCAAGGACATTCCACCTGCTGCCAAGAACTGTCAAACAGAAGCATCTCGGTACAAAGAGGTGAGAGGACACCAATTAGAAAGCAATCTCTGGCCAGAAGAGCCAGCGACACAGCTTGCCACAGGAAGTGGGATGCCTGACTTCCTGCGTGGGGTCACAGCTGTTTGTAGAGGCTCCGATCTCACAGACAATGAAAGGGGCCGTTTAGCATTGAAAGATGCAAAGCTCATTTGAATAGCAAAGTGCCACTTCAATGTCACTAAGATATTAACATTGTCTTAAACATCTGCTGCAGGAACAAGGACTTTGGTGAAATGAGATGAGCATGTGAGTGACAAAAGAGTTTGTGCAGAGGTGAATCGTCCTCAGAGAGATCAGTCCTAGTTATTGTGTTTTATTGTTTTACAGAGGTTGGTGAAATACATATATTTTACTTTGCCAAAAATAATAGTATTACTGAAAAATTACTGAAAAATGTTTATGTAAAGTGATGTACAGTAGGCAAACAATTAAATGGATAGATAGATAGATAGATAGATAGACAGACAGACAGACAGACAGACAGACAGACAGACAGACAGACAAATAAATAAAAGGCTTCTGAGTTTTGCATGCACAAAGAAGCAAATGTTTGTAATTATTAAAACCTCCAGATGCATTGAGTTTCTCCTGTAAAATTGCAGCAACTGTTCCTGGTACTACTATCAATGTGTAAATATAATTTTGGAAAAACGCATCCTGTTTAGAAAGTTCCCTAACTGAATCAGTCATTTTCGATAGTAAGCTCACCAGAAGGGTCTGCAGGATTACATGAAGATTAAGTTGAAAAGTATGAGTAAACTTCTGCAAATTGTTTCTGTTATTATCATTTCGAAAATGAAACATATTTTTTTGTTGTTGTTGTTATTTCAAAAGATCTCCTAAGGTTTTTAAGGGCGTTTTTGAACTATTTTCCAGATGCTTCAGGCTATAGTGGTAGGGTTCATTCAAAACAATAAATAAATAATTTCAAATATATTATATAATATAATATAGTCTTTATAAACTTTTATAATCTACTAAGTTCTCTGGTGAAAGAGCAAGCAGTACAATCTCACCAACTGTCATCTCAATAACCAACAACTGTCTGCATACCAATTTATATATATATATATATAAGCCTTAAGAACTGAACATTTCCATTGGCAATTTTTTTATAGATGTTAAACCGCTTCAGCGGTTTAAAGTGCAGACATTGGCAACCCATCATCACTTGGATGGTGCTCCACTTACTAGCGTGAACTACTACAGGGATGACAGAGTGTGATTGGCTCCTGCTATGAGCAGCTGTCCATGACCATACTTGGCCCAGGCCAATTATACTTTGCGATTCCCGGTTGCTCTGCTGCCATGTAGTCAGAGCCATTAATCTCCCTGGTTGAGTGTCGTGCCATGTGTTAACAGGGAGGTCCCTTCCCACTCTGCACCTGGCCAGTGCAGTCAGGGCCTTGCCAGTCATCCTGACTTCTGCTTATCCTTGGGCCAGATGTGATGTGCCCTCTGATTACCGTTAACTGTTGCTCTTTAATAATTCTAGAGTTCAACTGTGGGTCAGTCTTAAATTAAAGTCTTACAAATGAGAACAATAGATTGATATAACCTTGATTTTTATTTTAATGTAAATGTTTTGTCTGTCTTTACCAGAGCCTGTCTGTCTTTACCAGAGCCCCACTGAACACCCTTTCTGTCCATCCTATACTTACTTCCACCTACCACAATAAGGACGAGGAGTTCGAAGGTATATGGACCACCTGAAGGAAACCAGCCAGTAATTATTTTTATGATTTTGTTCAAGAGTTTATGATCCCAAACCCCACTGAAAATTGCATCTATAGATTCAAGTTCAATACATTCTATATTAAATAAAACCATAACCTCTTTTGAACACAAAGTTATCTAATGTTATTTGTAAGCAATTTTCATATGAATGTTTAGCTGCAACATTTGCAAATGTTTTTTCTCTTTTCTAAACAAAAATAGCACAACAGTGGTATGGCAGCACCTAACACAGTGCAAAACTACACTTCCCATCAGCCCCAGCATATCACACAGTGAAGTCACATGCTTCACTGATCACCTGTACACCTAATTAGTGTCACTATTTATGTTCTGCCATGCAGCTCTTGATCTTGTTTTACTAAAATTAATAGATTCTGCACTTGCATCTGTCTCTGCTACAAATTCCCTGACAAACAGGAAATATGTTACCTTATTTAAACTTGTAACTATTGCACTTGTTTACAGGTATTTATACCTATTGTTTCTCACCTTGGGAGGCTGTTTAGAGTTGTTCTCTATCTCTCTCTTTCTCTCACCTTGTTTATTTACCTTGACTTGTCAGTAGGGTCAAAAATATAAGATGCAATGCAGAATTGTTTTGACCTACATTGAGTTCACTAGTTCACTAAAGATAATGCTTCTATTTTGCAAGCCTTATGAATTATTAATTATAATTGATATTATCAGCAATAACTTCAGGAAAATATTATTGAATATTTATTTTAAACATGTTTGTATGTTGTATTGCTTCTAAAAAGCTTCACCTATACTAGTGTAAACTCTATTTATTTTCCAAGGAGCTACAAATGTCTATTAGAAATTTAGTTACAAATTTAGTGTCCAACAAATTGTGCATAATAGTGCACTTATAATAGTTTGAACAGAGGTGTGTGAAGGTTTTTTATTTATGGAAATGGGAGAAATGCAAAGTTTAAAATAAGACAGACAATAACTAAACTCTTCTATCTGCTATCAGAGTAAACAGCCCTCAAAAACTACTGAGAGAATTAATCTAGTGAAAAGGTCCACTAGCACAAGCAGTAGAGGTGGAGAGACATGTAGGTTAGTATGTAAATAGTGAATACAATAATTATATAAAAAAAAAACTGAGTACAATGTAGAAAAATAGCATAAAAAGAAGCATAAAAACAGCCTATGATGAGCAAAGATCATACACCTTTCCTAAGGACTAGCCATGGTTATGTATATGGATGCATGTGGTCTAGCCATACAATACATGAGTCACCCCAAAATAACCCAAAAATGTCTTTTGATAAAAGATTAACCTTGATTTAATAGACTGTAGCAATCAAATCCTTGGATAAGTCAGTTAACTTGTCTTTGACTTTATAAGACTGCCAAATGAGAGGTGATCTTAAACATCAGTGTTTGTGTGTGATGTACAAGTACAATAATGGCAACATGTCCTCAATAAGTGGCTCACTTAAGTCAATTTAGAGTGACGCATCAGTGAACAAGGACATCTCTTGGTAAATATGTTTGTCCTCAATTTCTCCTGTCCTAATTTCCTTTCCTTGCAACCTTTCCTTCTGTTTTCAGAAGAGGGAGCTAAAATGCGATGAAGGGGAAACAAGGAATGTAAACGAGGAGGTCTGCAGTAAGAAATTAAAAGCAGGCTGTTGGTTGGTTGCATAAATGATAGTATTGTTGCTTCTGATTTAGCTGAAAAAATACCATTTCATTTGCAGGAGTTTGCAAAGATAGTGGTTCTTATAAATATCTATGTATTTGTTCTAAGTAGTATTCATAATCAGTTACATATAATACGCTAGTGGTGGTTGTTGATGTCATGATCAGAAAATTGGATAACAATGCTTTGGACAAGAATGTTGATGTACACAGAAATTGGTTTAGGTCATTGTCGTGTCTCTAGAATGCAGGTAATATACAGATCGTTAATAATAATAATAATAACAATAACAATACATTTATTTTACTGCACTTTGCTGTCTTTCATATAAAAAGCATTGGTGGACGTAGGTTTATTTATTTATTTATTTTTGCAATTTTTTTTTTTTTTTTTCTGCAGTTAGTTGTGCACAGGAAATGAAGGGTGTTAAAGACGATATTCCTTTGTGCTCAGAAATTTTCACACTGATATTCTATCTGTGCCACCTTTACTGGCCTGCCTTTTTACTTATCCTGTGCCTAAACCACTTTTGCACTCATGAATATCAACTAAACATGCATTACTTTCAATATAAATCATCATACCCTGTTTTCAATTAAGAAGACACTTATTAGCTTTGTAGAGGTAATTAAATTTGGAATTTAGACGAGCAGGATCCCAGAGTTATGGTTTAGCATAGCTTTTGGGTCCATTCAGATTAACAGAGTGTTACACAACACTTGATTTTTCGACTCGGAACAGAAATTAATTTGATAAATTGAAGCACCTTGTGCTGGAATACATCATGTTTCCGAAAAGATTTACTAATGCCATTTTAATGACATATAATGCAAACTGGCATCTGCTCAGAAATCATTAAATATCAGGTCAAGAGATAAGTGGATTGAGAGGAAAGTGGTATGTTGGTTTCTGAGTAAAGAGTGATGTACATGCAAATAAACAGCTGGATAATGCATAGGATAAATAAAGCACACCTACGACTTGGCACATTATTAAAGAAATGTAGGTTGAAAATATGCTTGTGATGTTAAACAACTGATTGTTACTATACTTAAAATGCTATAAGGCTAAAAAATGTAAGAAATACACAATGTCCTTAACTGCAATTTAATTACAGTTAATCACTCCACCTGTTCAGTTGTGTGTGGGCATGTCAGATCGTATAAAGATTGGCAGATGGCAATGGTGGTGGAGAGAGCGAGTAGGAAATACAAAGTGGAATATTTCCTCTGCACTTCTGTTATTATACAAGTCTTTAGTGCAAAACTCTATGGGTGTATTTTGTACATATATCTAGGGACATTGTGTATAGTGCAGCCAAAATATGGTAGAATTGTTTTGTTCATTTGTGAATTCTGCCAACCCATTGCTATTACCTTTCACAATGATTAGCCATGATATTAAAATTATTGTCAAGTGAAGTAAATGCCAGTGTAATGAGATAATCAATGTTATCTGTAGGGGGTAGGCAACTAGTGAACCGTCAGTTGACAAAGCAGGACAAATGGGCAAACATAATGATCTGAGCAACTTCTGGGGCCAAATTGTGATGGTTAGGAACATGATAGTTTGAGTTTTTGACGTGGCCTCCAAATTCCCCAGATCTCAGTTACAACAAGCATCTGTGGGATGTGGTGGAAAAACAAGTCTGACTTAAAGGATCTGCTGCTAACATCTTGGTCCCAGACACCACAGCACATCTTCAGATGTTTAGCTAAATCTATGCCGGTTTTAGATTCTCTGGAGTAGAATTTGAGTGAACACTGTTCTTCTAAAAGCTTTTCCATCTGTTGGTAAAAATGTGCTCAACTAGGTTGAGATATGATGAGTGTGAAAACAAGATGTATGATTTACATCGTTTTTATTTTCATCGAATCATTTAAGCTCTCATGCCCTGTTGGGGTGTGTGTGTGTGTTTGTGTGTGTGTGTTTGTGTGTGTGTGTTTGTGTGTGTGTGTGTGTGTGTTAAGTCATCCTTGAAGCCCAGCAGTATAAATGCTTCATTACAAGGTAAAAGAGATCAGTCAGAAGAATGTTGTATTGAGTTGCTGTAATGCCTTATTGTAAGGGGACAAGTGATGGCAAACCGTGACAGCAAAATAAATATCTTCCATTTTCATTAAGTGATCTCGCCAAGTTTTTCTACATTATCTAAATATGAAAAAAAAAACATTGTTTCTTGTAGTTGCAAAAGTAAAGTTTTTTTAAAGCGTATAGCTCATTAGCTAAAAATTCTGTATAAAATTCATCCATCATCTCATGGTTAAAGTGAGTCTCTAAACAAGGATAAATATGAACATTTAGATTTTTACTCCTACACGTATGGATTTGCATCCATCACCTGGCATTTAAACAATATACAGTATAGTATACAAGTAATTGGATAGCTGAACAACTGTTGTTTTGGCAAAGAAGTCCAGTACATTGAGCATCAAGTACAATGCATGTTTTTTTGTTTGTTTGTTTGTTTGTTTGTTTTTTATTAATATAAAGTATAGTGTACTTTAATATACAGTCCATAGTCTATTTTTTTAAGGCAGATAACTTAGAAAAGGGGAACCAAATTAAAGTCAGTTTAAATAAATCAATATTTATCAGAATGAAGATTCAGAATCAATCATTCAAAACCAAAAAGTCACTGAAAAAAATAGGGGTGAGCTGGGTGTGGTTTAGATACTTATTTCTTGTTTTTCTTTTCTTTCTTGTTTTACATTAATTTTGGCTAATATATGTTATTTTTAATTTCTTCTGTGTTTCATTATACAAAAAAACCTATAAATAAAATACTCCTACAACCAAATATTAAAAAGCCCAAAGTCCAGTTTAGTGTGAAGAGTCAATCTGGATGTACAAGATGTCTATTCTACATGCTCTATTATCAAGGACCAGGAATAAATTGTGTTCTAAAATATCTCTTCATGTGTAGTAATGATTGTGATATAGGTATAAGTATACTTTTAGCAATTAAAAAAATAAATAATGAAAAAATCCTGTATTAATGATTGTTTTAATGGCAAAATAGCTTAAAGTACCCATGTATTTTGAAATGAGAATCATGAGTGTAAAATATATGGTTCCCCACTGAAAAAAAATAGTCAATGGTTTGATGCACTGTTAAAGCTCAAGAGTGCACTGGTGAGGTTCGCAGTAGTAAACAGTGTGGTAAATCATAAGAGACCACAGTAGTGGAGGACCAAAGAATATTTTCAGTCATGAAACAACCTGCAGGATGTAGGCACAGATATGTCAAAGATTACTTGAAAAGAAAAGAATACACCAACATGACCTTAGAGGGTTTCACACAAGGTGTAAGACACAGATAAGCCTCAAGTACAGAAAGGCCAGGTTTGGGTTTGCTGCAAAGTACATAAAGAGCCTGTAGAGTTCTATGACAAAGTTTTATAGAGAGATAAGATGAAGGCCAGGCTGTGCCAGTGTGGTGGAAAGAGAAATATGTAGAGAAAATAGGACATAATCATGCTCATAATCCAAAGCATACCATCTCATCTGTGAAACAGGGTGGCACAGGCATGTATGGCTGAGAGTGGTAGCGGCTCACTTATTTTACTGTCTTTTTGCTTGATCTGTCTTAACTGCTCCGATCCAATCAAATGTCTCACATTGCAGCAAGATAATGACCTCAAACATAAAGAGAGCAGAGACCATTTTTAGAGCCAAAAAGGGGAATGTTCTTGACTGTTAGTCACCTAACTTGAACTTTATGGAGGTTTTATTTACCGAAGGCAGAAAAAAGGGAATGTACAGAAAGTGAAGATGACTGCATTACATGCATGACAGAACATTAGCAGATTTCTGTGCCAACTTTCCGGAAGTGATGGGAAAGAATTTGCAATACATAATGTTTAAACTTTATTTTTAAAATGTGTTTTAATTACTTATTGTCACTATACAATGCTGTATTTATAAAGCTTAATTCAAACTTTAATGTATCATTGTTTACCTGTAAATAGTAACTATCTAAAACCAGATCATAAAGCACAGTTGTTTACACAGGTCTTACCTTTATTTTTACTGTTTGTTTGATGCTGGTCTAACATCACTCTGGATGACATAACAAAATCTGGATTTTTGTGTTTAGGGTAAATCTCTATGATCTGTATTGTTAGTCATTTGGAATGTGTTGCATGATATGCAGGCTAATAATTTTTCATACTATTATTTGCAAATTAACACAGTAAAAACACTGTGGTATATGAGGAAAAACAGTAAACAGTAAAACTTCTGTATTGTAACATAATCAATAGAAATTATTCTCAAATCATCCAGTCACTGCTGGCAAGAGAGAACACAGACTGCACCTCCTGTACTTTAATTATCATGACCACAACTAACCCCAGAGCATTTTAATTGATATATTTTGATATATTGATATATCTTGTAATTCAGTACAAGGATTTCTTAGAATTCCTTATAATGCACTCATTGAAGTATGTAGGTTACCACTAGATAGTAACAGTTATTGCTAGTTATCTTGTGTTTTCACAATAACTTAAACAAACGTCTTTTGTTATTGTAAATTAACAAGCAAATGATATATTTGTATTATCTGATATACTATTTTAGTATTTAGTATTTTTGTACTCACTTAAGTATGGAACTTATAGTAACAAGTAATTGTTAATTGCTCATTATCATTAACGTGCTTCTTCTAGTATGTCATAATAAATATGACATGAAAAATGATCAAAAACAAAAGTAAGTAGGCTATGATTGTAGATCAGTGAGGAAATTATAGCTATTTAGTTGTTACTAATTTATGTTATACTTTCTTACTTACAGTATACAAAGTCATTTGCTTTATAATCAGTGTACATATTGAAGGATGTAGCTTGTTACTGCCAGCTAGTAAACAATTACTATTGCCAGTTACACTCTTTTTTTTTTAATGTAATCTTTTATGCAGAAGCTACCTGTTTGCTTATCCTTTATAATGATTGGCCATGTTGCATGCTTAATTATTTCGATAGCATGTTCACTGAAGTATGGAGTTTGTTTTTGCAAGCAAGTAATTGCTAATTATGACTAGTAGCACTATCTTTACCTTGTTCTTTACCTTAGACATGTCAACATAGAATATATAGAAATCTAAAGACATCTACTTTTAAATAAATGGTGATCTAAATATACATATTTAATTTACCGCTAAACAGTATTAACAAACCTTTGGAATTATTTGATTTTCCCTTATGTTCTTCCGTGCTTAAAATTTGATGATTTATTTTATTATTCTGTTTCTAATTTGTAAGTTTACTCTGTACATGGGTGTTCTGACCTGATACAATGAGCTAAGCCTTTCTGAGCATTATCACACAGATGATCTAAAATCTATACATTCAACAGGATTTCACATGTTTAGTTAGACAGGGGTGGAGATTACATGAGGAGGCTGAAACACAAATGGACTATAGACTTGTACATCATCCAGTTACATTTGACTGAAGCAGTGTTCTGATATATAATACAACATACTGTAGTACATTTACATTTACGGCATTTGGCAGACGTTCTTATCCAGGAGAGACTTACAAGGTTACTGGTATTACAGATAAGCCAACATAGTGTTAGGAGTCTTGCCCAAGGAACCTTATTGGTGTAGCACAGACTGGCTGCCCAGATCAGGAATCGAACCCAGGTCTCTCACATGGGAGCCCAACAAAAGATCATAAGGGAAAATCAAATAATTCCAAAAGTGCTAATACTGTTTAGCGGTAAATTACATATGTCTTTAGATTTCTATATGTACTATGTTGACATGTCTAAGGTAAAGAACAAGGTAAAGACAGTGCTACTAGTCATAATTAGCAATTACTTGCTTGCAAAAACAAACTCCAGTGAACTTCAGTGAACACGCTATCGAAATAATTAAGCATGCAACATGGCCAATCATTATGAAAGATAGGCAAACAGGTAGCGTCTGCATAAAATATTACATTTAAAAAAGAGTGTAACTGGCAATAGTAACTGTTTACTAGCTGGCAGTAACAAGCTACATCCTTCAATATGTACACTGATTATAAAGCAAATGACTTTGTATACTGTAAGTAAGAAAACCACACCAACCACTTCCCCCGTGCATGTAAACATGATGACATGAAAAGTTGACTCATTTCTCTTGTCATGTTCTGCCAAATGTCTAGTTCATATGTCATGATGTAATGATGTAATGATGAGGATGGCATGAGATGGATATTCAAATGTGTGGGTTAATTATCTTGTGTGAACGAGTGTGTACATGCAATAGGATGCTTGTTGTCATGTGAAGTCAGGTGTAGCGACTTGATGTCGTAGGAGGTCAGATACGCAGGGCCATGTATCCTGCCAGGCCTCTAATTCAGCTATTTGAATATCAATGCATTTATCTTTTTTTTTTTTTAATTCTGAGTGATTTACATATAAATGCCTTTTTAGTTTAAGAAAAAACCTTGTATGAGGATCATGTTGATGAATACTCAAGAGCATGATTCTTTTCAGTGCGGAAACACTGTGTGTAACCATTGGAGATATGTTCATTTAATGCACACAGGTTTTATTTGTGACTAAATGTCTTTTTAATTAGCCAATTTAACAAATGAGGTGAGGACTGTCAAGGGGCTCATTACACTGAGTTAGTTCTCAAAATCCCAGTTGTGTATATAGGCCTATGCATACTGTTGTGATGTCATGCTCAGTCTCAGATATATTTCTTCATGACTGGTAGTTGGTATTCAGTGTATTTAATGGTGTCTGTGTGCTCTTGAGCCTCAGGTTTTCAGGGAGCACTAAATATTAGCTGACTATTAGTGAGCAATTATTATATTATATTATATTATTATTGTATCTGCTATTACATGTACTTTTATGCCTGGTTTCCTTGTTATGTACAGGGGGTTAAAAAAATAGTATACTGTTAAATAGAGTATTATTGTTTTAAATCTGGACATGTGTTTTGACACAAGTATGAATATTGAGTAAATAGCTTGACAGTGACACTCTTGGTGTTGAGCTGTAATGCTCTACTGGCATCAAGAATATGAAACATGGCAAACAAAAAAGTTGTACCCTTTCATTCAAACTAAATACGACACTAAACATACAGTTGTCAGCTGTCACTTCTACTCGGCTCCGTCTACACACTGTCGTCTTCAAAGGTATTTTGTGGAAAGAAGAATAATTAATTAAATGATCTACCTTGTTTTTGTGCATGTTACAGGTGTGATATGACCACTGGTAGTGATATGACCACTGGTAGTTCTGTCTCCTTAAGAAATTTATAGGAACGCCACAAATAAAATCTTATGTTGATTACGTTGAACTATTAGATCATTTTTTTTTTATTTTCCTACTAGCATATACTTATCCTCTAATGTACATCAATAAATATATAAGATTAGAAGGCTTACAATTTAAACCCTACCAAAAATGGAAGTGCAATAACAGCAAATAATAAAATCAGAGGATGTGGATAAAGTATTCTGTCTTTATTGATAAAACTGTAAACTACTGAGCTGCATGTTTTACCCTGATGATCAACAGATTAATAAAACAATGGCATCAAGGTCAGTCAGCTAGGATACATTCACATTCCTGTTTGCGTGTGGCACTGGACAAACAAGCCAAACATGAATAATTAATTTTTAAAAAAGCTGCACTGAGCACATTTATTCTTAGGACACTCATCAACACTATGCACCTCAGAGAGCATTACCCTGCAGAGGAGAAATTAAGTCTGGCTTTAGCCTTCCTAGGTGAAGATCCACAGGTGTTTGTGTTTGCAACCTAATTATTTTTGGTGGCTATGGAGAATTAGGACTCCCCACCATGATCCTCAATCTCCTGACCTGCTTATTTTGCTCATCACCTCTTATGTTCCTCGTCATTTGTGGTTTTCACTTAAGGGCCTTTGCTCATCCACACTTAGTTTCTGTGTGTACACTGCAGAGCCAAACAACAGGAGAAGCCCCTGATGGAAATCTGCTTTGTGTTTGCTTTGGTTGGTCCTGGAGGATCACACTGCTCCAGAAGACCCTGTCGCTTTCGGCAACAACATCTGCCTTGTGAGTTTGGGGCAAGTCTCTGTGGAGCTGCAATGCCATTTAACAAGACATGAGGGATTTGAGTCAATGAGTTCTCGATGTGGTGAACTTCATCACAGCAATGAATCTTTTCAACTATGGTGGAAGCTTTTTCAGTCTAACGCTCTATTCTTTCAAAAGTGTCCTACATTCTTGTCATAGTATTTTTTTTCTGGTTTAAGTGGGACACCCAACAGAAATAAAAACAAGATTGGTTTTATTTTCTCCACTCCTTGTCATCCAGTGTTGCACTGACATTTCAAAATAGCTGATCAGAAACCTGCTAAATATAATTTATTTTAAATACAACCGGTTGAGAATATTTTAAGTTGCCATCCTGCTCCCTTATTATGAATGCAATGACTGACTTTGCAGCCATAAAACACAGCACCATTTAATCAAAGTGTAAAGTAAATTAAATAATAATTTTACTGCATTCCTTATTTAATTTTGCTCGGACATGATCCTTAGAGGATTTCAACTCTGATGCAACCGGTGTTCATGTGTAGGAATGCAGCATGGAACAAGATTAGTTTATGTGAAAGATGTCTTTTAGAGAGTATACTAACGAACATTTTGTGTCCAGAGAGACATAAATGTGTATGTTTAACGGGCACCTAATAAACTTTTATGTTATGGATAAAAGAGGCCATTCCCTTCATCCTAATGGAACTATTCCTTATAATCCTTTATGCAGAAGCTTGCTGAGGATCAAAGTAACGAAGTGTTGCCCAGGGCGATAAAATATATATTAAAAACATTGAACGATATTAACAGGGTAAAATCATCAAATTTATTAACTGACAGGCAACATACTGGTTTGCAGTACATCTTTATCATTTGAAAGTAATAACCATTAAGTGATGACTGTAGGAGGAACAAGATGTTGGACATGGCCATTAACATACAGGTGAGTTTTAGAATTTTATTACTTTTATTTAGTTCACAATGTACATTCCAGGTCAAACTATATTATAGAATAATATAACAATAAATCTCTAACAATAATCAGACAGTGTCAAAATGGAAGCTAGCCTGTTTTTGTGATAAGTATAGATTTACTGGATATTGTCAACATTATTAACCTTTAACCTATCCCAGCAGTTTATTTTTTTTTTTTTTTAAATACACCATGTACACTATAAGGCTGCATTACATCTCTTATCGTCTCGACCTGTGTACCACTTTGTTCTTGTCAATGGATTTGATACTGGTTTAAGGTTGACCGGCGGACAAATACTGACAGTTCTAGCCACCCATGTCATTGTTATAACTGTTATAATTTGCTGTTGAATATCAAATATATATGGAATATGTTGATGCATTTTACTTTGAACAAACCCAAAGGCCCTGGAAGATTTTACAGATATCAGTGAAGGTATACTAAATGAGCAAGAGCAAGGTATTTACATGAGCATGGAAGATGTGCCCATTGTTCTTGCTCAATTGGACCAAAAGAGCACCCAGGATTACACAAATAGTGATCCATGCGTGACTGGTTGCTACTGTGCTGAAACGGTAGATAAAACGATGGCGATAATTAAGTTTCTTAACAGGAAGAAGAAGCGAACGAGTTGAGTGAATGCACATCATCCCTGCCCATATATGACACAAAATGTATGTACCTGTAATGTTTGTGAAATTACATTTGTAGGGTGCTAATGAACTCATTGTACCTGTTAATGAGAAAGACTTGTGTGTATAGATGTGTAAAATGGCACATTTGCACCAGTTCAGTTCAGTGTA
>JAOVVF010000036.1:15223350-15254895 GCA_028565595.1 Duopalatinus emarginatus | reverse complement strand
CTTTTTTTTTCCTAAACATTGCAAGATAGTTAATTTGGAAAATGATGAGTACAGTAAATACAGTAAATACACAGTGGCTGCAGTTAGACAATCTTTGTACAAAAAACGTGCCTGAAAACATGACATCCTGCACATAGTATTGAAAACATAAATAAAGTTTTTAAAACAAATCAAGGCTGAAAACTGGGCCTGACCCAGCAAAGTTAGCCAAATTTGAAGTTTGTAAAGAAAATCTAAGTCAAGTTCCCACAGTTTACTGAGGTAACAATTAACCTCAGTTGTTTAGTCTATTGACATGGTTTATTAACCCCCTAATCCCTTCTGAGGTGAAACTGCATAATGAATGCAGTCACCCTAATAGGCTCAATAGAGTCCTCAATAGGGTCTGTATTATAGGTCACTGTCATTAAATAATATATTTAAATAAAAGACTTGTGACACAGTGTAATCATTATTTGGAATCTGATGGCGTTCTTACATGTCATGGAGATCAAGCAGTCTCCATGTCACCATAATCAAAGTGCACTTAGAAGCACCTGTCTCTTCTGCTCTGGCACATCCGTGTAGCTTCTGGCTAGTATTCCGTACAGCACCTCTAAAAACGTGGCTGCCAGCTGTACTGGAAAGTAACTGGCACGTTTTCGTGCCACATCTGGGATTGCAACACCCTGCCATTCTGTAGTTTGGTAATTGTACCCTATAAAATGCATTTTGGCATCACACCCCAAAAGAGCATCTTTCATAGAATTTCATCCAAAAGTCAGTTATACAATCTCGATCTCTTCTCCTTCTTCTAGCTCACCATATTTCTAAAGCTAAAATATCAGGGTCTTTGAATGCCTTGATGAGATCAATGACAGTGACTTAATAATTTTGGTCCAACAAGAGTCTGCTAAGGATGCAACATTAAAGAGTTTGGCATGGGAGGTAATTCGCATCTTATAGTAGTCACGTGAACAATATTAACAACAGGCTGAAAAGAGGAGATGATTTAAGCTAAGCAACAGATTCTCCAATTGAGGGATACAATTATATTAGCTGGCTGAGATTCGCTGGCCGTTGGTGAGATAATGTGCTGTATTACTGCAACTGAGGGTCCTGCTTCAAATAATGGATAACTAGTTATAATGAATACAGGACATAAGCGGTTATAATTCATCTGTTAGAGAAGTTTGTAGACTTGCCATGGGGCCCATGGAATCATGGAATACCAGGAAACATATCCATACCATTATGGAGCAACCATTTTTATTTTATTTTTTATTTTTTTTTAATGCCAGTTTTTCTGCAGCTATTCAGTTTTCCGATTTAGGAATGCAATTTGCTTACCATACTCATCAATGGTATCATGTCGCAATGTATCTAGGAAAAATAGGGTAACATGGATAAAACTTACTATTTTATATAAACTAACATCTGCTTTAAATGTTAGGTTGCATATGTTTGATTATTAGTATAGCATGCAATTATCCGACTGGATTTCAAAAACAATGAGCATTAAATGTAGGTTTTCTTGCATGAATATGAACAACCAAGACCACTCGTAGCCTTTAAAGGCCATAAAGAATATAGTAAACTGCCTAAATGTTTTTGTTAATTAATTGTATACACTAGGCTATAATAAAGGCCTATAGAGTCTAGGCTACATAATAAGTATTCAGAACATTCTGTACGTTTGATATAGTTACACAGGAATTAGGACTAGAAGGTAACAGTGGGATGCTGGTACAGAGGGCTAATATATATATATATATATATATATATATATATATATATCTTACAAACTATTGAGAATAATCCTTAATCAATGTCTTTTAAATCAATTGATGCTTTTAAAGTCTACAGCAGCTGCATGTTTAAAAATGTTACTTTAAGTGCTAGTGTTAAATTGCCATCATTACTTATCGATGTGAACAAAATCGCGGATTGGAATAAACAATGTTAGACATGCAATTGGTTCCATACCTTTCACCCTGATCCTTTAGGAAGTATCTCAGACTAATGACTGTGGTGGAATCACATGTAGCCACTGGTCCTGCGTACTGACTGCCTAATGATGAAGACGTGTAAAATAGCCTATAAGTCAACCAGCACTTTAACAACATTCCCTTAAAAAAAACATTGCTTCTGATTACTTAAAGAATAAATTGCAATGTAGCCCAAAGACTCTGCAGTGTGCTATACAGGAGATCAAGATCAGAAGATCAAAACATGAAAACGAAATACACACTTTGTGCGCTCTACTGAAGTAATTGTGTGTGCACATTATTTTGTGTCCACATGTTGTTTCAAGCACACAACAAAGGAATGCATGCACACACATTAAAACAGAAAAATTTAGCTCACACTGGCCTCTCCCAGGGTCCATTACAATGTACAGACAAAACATGGCACTTTAGCAAGCAATATGATTTGTGATATATAGACAGTACTGGAGTCATTATAAAACTTTTTTCTGTCATTAAAGACTCTTATGTAATGTAAGGCTTATATACAATAGCCTCGGAAAAAAAAAACCCAGTCATGCACAACTCTTTTTATAGAGTGCTATTTTTTTTTAGAAAATGGTAATTATAGTAATAAATAAGTGATTTAAACATTTGACACCATAATCTGTATATGCTGTTAAAGTTAAAAGTGCAGTAACTTGTTCCAATTATACAATTTTCAGTCTATCAATCGAGTTTCACATTAAGGAGACTGTTTATATGTAAATTACACAAAGAAGCAAACCTTTTTTTCTGAGCTACTTAAATTAGTGCCTCTGCAACTGATTAAATTCTATTGTATCCAGCTTGATAAATGCCCAGTAGAGCCACAATGTTAACTTGTGCTGCCTGTTTTAAAGACGTCTGTTATAACATAATGCAGCCATATGTGTCACTGCACAAAAACAAGCATTAGAATTATAAGCATTAAAATTGCACATTGTGTTGCTTAGGTTGCTTATTGCGCAGATGTGTTTCAGATGTTTCTCGGCTGACTCTATTGTTATTTGTCCCTTAGTAACCACCAGATTTCAGATTCCAATCCTGTAGTTACCATGCTGAAAGCTTCCATTTAACATTATTGTCAATGTGATAGCGTACTGACACTGCTGTTTGGTGTATAATTTTAGTTATTGAAGACTAATTAGCTGTTCAGAACTACGGGTGAGTAATTATGTGTTTGTGTGTGTGTGCGCGCATGCATGAGTGTGTGATATTCTATTATTTGTATGCTGTAAATCAGTCTTTATTTACTTTTAGGTTTAGGAAATGTCTTATTCTGAAGAAATTCCATATGATAACATATTATACAAGATTTCCTGCACATCCAGAGATCTGTACATTGTCTGTACATTCAGAATTACTTAAGGGAAATCTAAATCTGGGGATTAAGCTACAATTACAAAATAAGATACTAAATTTACATTTTATTCTGTATACTTCTATACTGTTGGTCCAAATCAGTATAGGTGGTTTTGTTGTTGGTCTACCTGTAGTAACTATTAGTTTTCTTCAAATTTTCATATAAAACAGTAAAAAAAAAAAGGCTGTATATTAAAACTTGTGGGCACTTTATTGCTAGGTAGTAAATGAGAATATCGCCAGAGAGGCACAATACACGTGCAATAAAACAAAATGAGATCATAAAGGGTAAGCAATGATGCATCACTGAGGCAGATTAAATGAAAATCAAGGCACCAATAAGGCATGTAATAATACGCTCTATCATATTATGATATCATATTATGATGACTCTAGGGAACTTGGTTTTGGATTATGTAGATTATGGCTCCATTTGTGAATACTGATCATGTCAAAAGAACATTTTACTTTTGTGATCGGTTAAATATTGCTTTTCAGTGTTACACAGGAAAACATGATGTGTTAAATATGCAAAACACATTAACTAAAACCATGTGGTGGCCAAGTTTTACCCCTTGAAACAAACAACAAACGGAACTGTGTTAAATAGGGTCACCTTATTTTTTTTTTTTGCAGGCGTGATTTGTTCATCCATTTTTAAAGGTCTAGCCTCTCTAAAATGGTCGATCTACTGACAACACATGGCTATGCTAGGTCTAGTTAACCATAATCCAGGCCAGTAGATATAGGGGTTGCATTTGGATCAGAATTTGTCTGACATCTCCCTTCACTAAACACCACCTAGATAAGCATCATGCACTTTGTGCAGCTTTAGGCAATGGCCAAAGATGGGTGTAGTGACAGAAGCAGCAAGTGACAGGTGGTGTACTTCTCTGAATCAAGAGGAGCCAGCTGAGATGATTTGCTAGGATATCCTCTGGTCTTCTCATTACAAGGTAAAATCAGTCCCACAGAGAGCTTCGGGAGTCTGAACTGAGGAGATCAGCTTGTTACGACTGCAGCTCCACGAAATGCAGAAGGGGATGGATGGATGGATAAACATTTTCCCTTTTTTGTGGACATCATTGAGCAGGATGTAAGGACAGATTTTTTATGATCATTATTATTATTATTATTATTATTAATATTATTATTATTTCATTAGATGGTCAATGACCTTTTACTTAAATGTAAAATGTATACAGTGGGGCCAAAAAGTATTTAGTCAGCCACTGATTGTGCAAGTTGTCCTACTTAGAAAGATAAGAGAGGTCTGTAATTTTTATCATAGGTACACTTCAACTATGAGAAACAAAATGAGAAAAAAAAAACGAAAAAGGAAATAACATTGTAGGATTTTTAAAGAATTTATTTGTAAATTATGGTGGAAAATAAGTATTTGGTCAATAACAAAGGTTCAACTTAATACTTTGTAACCTTTGTTGGCAATGACAGAGGTCAAAGATTTTCTGTAAGTCTTCACCAGGTTTGCACACACTGTAGCTGGTATTTTGGCCCATTCCTTCATGCAGATCTCTTCTAGAGTAGTGATGTTTTGGGGCTGTTGCTGGGCAACACGGACTTTCAACTTCCTCCACAAGTTTTTTTTTATGGGGTTGAGGTCTGGAGACTGGCTAGGCCACCCCAGGACCTTGAAATGCTTTTTAATGAAGCCACTCCTGAGCAGTGAGTTGCCTGAGCAGTGTGTTTGGGATCATTATCATGCTGGAAGACCCAACCACGTTCCATCTTCAATGATTTCACTGATGGAAAGAGGTTTCGCCTTAAAATCTCACGATACATGGCCCTGTTCATTTTCCCCTTAACACGGATCAGTCGTCCTGTCTCCTTTGCAGAAAAACAGCCCCAAACCAGGTTTCCACCCTCATGTTTCACAGTAGGTATGGTGTTCTTGGGATGCAACTCAGCATTCTTCCTCCAAACACAAGTAAAATTTTTACCAAAAAGTTCTAGCTTGGTTTCATCTGGCAACATGATATTCTCCCAGTCCTCTTCTGGATCATCCATATGCTCTCTGGCAAACTTCTGATGGGCCTGGACATGTGCTGGCTTAAACAGGGGGACACGCCTGGCACTGCAGGATTTGAGTCCCTCTGTGCGTAGTGTGTTACTGATGCCTTTGTTACTTTGGTGCCAGCTCTCTGCAGGTCATTCATCAGGTCTCTCCGTGTAGTTCTGGGATTTTTGCTCACCATTCTCATGATCATTTTACCCCACAGGATGAGATCTTGTGTGGGGCCCCAGATCAAGGAAGATTATCAGTGTTCTTGTATGTCTTTTCTATTTTCTTACAATTGCTTCCACAGTTGATTTATTCACACCAACCTGCTTGGTAGATTTACCCTTCCCAGCCTGGTGCAGGTCTACAATTTTCTTCCTAGTGTCCTTCGACAGCTCTTTGGTCTTGGCCATGGTTGAGTTTGGAGTCTGTGGACAGGTGTCTTTTACAGATAACAAGGTCAAACAGGTGCCATTAATACAGGTAACGAGTGGAGGACAGAAGAGCTTCCTAAAGAAGAAGTTACTGGTCTGTGAGAGCCAGAAATCTTGCTTGTTTGTGGGTGACCAAATACTTATTTTCCACCATAATTTACAAATAAATTCTTTAAAAATCCTGATTTCCTTAAAAAATGTGATTTCCTGGATTTTTTTCTCATTTAGTCTCTCATAGCTGAAGTGTATGAACAAAATTACAGACCTCTCTCAACTTTCTAAGTAGGAGAACTTGCACAATTAGTGTCTGACTAAATAATTTTTGGCACCACTGTTCTTGTCAGTTGTTTGCTACTCTGTCAATGTTTTTGCCCAGATAGACCATACTGACTCTTATTTGATCATTACCCTGAAACAGTATGTTTTAAGCTGTGTGCTTTCGTAATTTACTGCTTCTCATTAACCCAAATATACATGCTCTGAATTAAAGCATTTAACATTAGCAGAAATTACTAATGTTAATGTTCCATGTATACATTGATTTTCCTTGTGATTTTTCAACATGAGATTTTTTCAATCATTTGTTTAGTCACTAAAGTATGTGCTTAATTTTAAATGCATAACAGAAATAATATTGTTCACAGCCATTCTTTTTTAATGCGTAAATTCTGCCTTTCAGTTAAGGACAGGTTAAACACAGTTTTATGCTGTAAATAAGGTTAATGTGGAGTACAGAAAATGAAAGGCAAAGTGTCCTGAAGCCTCTTTATCATGTTCTTAATTGAATATTTAAATCCAGTTTCTCGGTAAAACAAGGTTGTGTATTTAAATGAATGGGATCCCAGAACAAAACTAAGTACTTCTAATTAAACACACGCAAACAAAATAGTCCAGTGAATTAAATCTTCTGAAGATGTTGAATACCATGTAATATAAGAGTCCAGGTCAGTAGATACACGGCCTAACCAACATATTTCATTTACTTTACAAGCAATTACATCTCCTCGCATCACAATTTCTTTGTAAAACGATGAAGCTGGCCCTGGGTATTCAAGCCAATAGGTGTGCGCATATACACCATGGTCTCAATGCAAGGCTGTATGATTATTCATTTGTGGCAATCAATTTTCAGAACTAGACGATCCGTTTTTTTTTTTTTTCTTCTATATTAAAAGACTGATGTCTTCTGTTGTTTGTTGCCATGGTGACCTGCTCCTCTGGCCAGACCTTTGTCACGTTCTTGCGCTCATCCAAAAGCACCTTTTATAAGTTAGTCACAGCAAAGTACTCAGACCAAGGTCATTTTAAAAGGTGAACTATGGCTCGCTTTACCTCCAGACTTGTAGGTCTTTAAAACTTTTCTAATCAAGAAAAATGTCAAAAGTATGGTAAGGTGATTCTATGGGTTTGCTTTTTTTTTTCCTTTAAGTTTTTCTTTTAATTTTCTTTAATACTGGTACTTTTCTAAGCTTTCCGAAGAACCTTCTCCTTACAATATGCTGTTGCAATGTTGTGTGTGTGCACTAGGTTTGAGCAAAACATAAAATATTTTATTGAACCCAATCGATGACAACAGTTAATGACAAGTCATCATACTTGTCATTTATTTAAAAAAATACAAAAATAGAAGGCCACATACAGTCCACTATTCAAGTACTGCCACAGGAAAATTTTCTTTTTGCTATATGCTGGAGACATTTTTTGTTTGAGCTCAAAAAATGAATGAGGGACAGTAGTTTAGAATTTCAACTTTTATTATGTGATACTTGCATCTAGATATTTAAACAAACTTAGAACATGGCACCCAAGTTTTAGGTGAGCAAAAGTAAAGTTGCAGGTAGTATTAAAGTAATTAACACTTAACTTAAGCATATAATACTTTACCAAACTGTTGCATTTTCTTTTTTTTCCTCAAAGCTTTTACCACAGCTTCACTTTTGTTTTGGGGCGTTTCTCCAAACTCAATTATGTTAAGGTCTGGTGACTGACTTGGCCAGTGTAATCCCTTTCACTATACGAATGAAGGAATGCCAACCTAAACTAAACTGAAAGAAACCTTAACTAAACATCTCTAAGCCTGAACCTTTGGTCATCCTGGCCAGTCAGTCTGTCACAAAATCAACATAAAATCACATCTTCATGTCTCACCCTAGACAATCCTGGGTGTCAGGATTGATCACCTATAATTCTCTGACTATGTTGCATCTGCCTCCCAGTTATACTCTTTGCACTATACAGCATTAGAAAAAAGCAGGCCTTACCTGACTCCTTGTGCCACCCTTGAGCCATGGTGTTATCTCTTCACAATTACTGCAATGCCCTTCTTGCATGTCTCCCAGCACACACAGTGACCCCCTTATTGATGCTCCAGAATGCTGCAAATTGTCTAGTTTTCAATCAAAGTAAAAGTTTGTCAATCCAGGGCTCATTGACCTCCGTTGGATACCTTCGGCACCCCAAATTAAATTCACTAGTGCTTTTCTACAGAGTGATCTACTTATTAAGACTTATGCTCCTTCTCAGCCAGAAGGAGCCAGTTTCTCCAATGAGTGTTGTTGGCAGCGGGGCATTGCTGTCCCTACACACAAGGCAATCACAGTCCAGACTGTTTGTTTGTGGCTTCCAGATTGTGGAACAAGCTACCAAATGCTGTCAGAGCAGGGCTGTCTCTCTCTGTCTTCAAGAATCTCTTAAATACTTCTTTCTTCTAAGAGCACCTCCTCTTTTCTAACACCATTAAAAACCATTAACTAACTTGCACCTCATATGCATTTCTTTAGCTGTTCTCCCTGCACTCACACTATTAATTAGATTTAGTTCTCAATGCTTTATCTGTACTCTTGTACTCTTCTGAAGCTAAAGTTCTGTTTGTGTCTAGCAAATTATTAAATATAAATGTAAAAAGTAGACATGCAGAGATAAAAAGTAGACATGCAGAGATAATTGCTTCAACAATCAATATAACAGGGCACACCTGGAGGGGGGCACCTGTCACATGCTCTGATATGAAACCAATGACGTTGTTGAGCCCTGTGATTAGTCCAGTGTGCCAAGCGAAGTCAACGCGAAGGGTATAGGTAAAAGGAGATCAGCCCTGAGGACAAGGACCACACTAACCATGTGGGGCAAGTAACCAAAACATCAACAAATAGTCATGGCCCCAGGGCAGAGGCACAACCAAACAGTACTGGCTGGAAGGCAATGAGGGCTGCAGTCCTCTATGGATGGTGGCTCAAAGGAAGCAAAATAAAAGAACTTCTCACTGTAGGAAAAGGGGAGGAAAGCTGCCAGAAGCACAGCAATCTTGTGAAACCGTGCAGTAATCCTTTTTCTCTCACATCCTCATGACAGATTCCCTGCAAGACAACTGCCCTCCAGCTTGGTGCTACAGTCTCCCCAGCCACAGAAACCACTAATGCTACTATAGCCTTTCAAGCTGCCAATCCAAGAGTACCAACCATCGGGTACCACTGCTGCATGTTTCACTTTTCACAATTAAAGTAAACAAATACCTCCTTTGGGATTCACCTGCCTACATCAATATGCATGTTTTCTTCATTCTCCAGCATTCCACATCACAAGGGATATAATGAAAGCTATTGTAGGGGGAGTTACTATTATATTTGCTTAGAAATCTGTAAAATTAATTTGGTAGTATTCTTTGCTGGTTGTCTATATAGATCCTTATTATAATACATTTACCAAGAAGTAAGCCTACATTCATAATGGCAGAAAGCAAGTTGCTTATGTTACTTGTAGTTTGATTTTTGTTTTTAGACCATTGTATGAGTTTTACCATGGTGTGCCCAAATGTTTGTTTTGTAATATTTGCAAGGTGTTTTTTTTTTATAATCAGATATCATTTTATTATTTTATCCTTTTATTGTATTTGCTTTAAAGGACCCCACAGACCTGGTGTCCAAACTACCCTATAGTAGCACCACCCACAGACTTGCTTGTTCCACCTGCATCTATGATCCTGTGGTAGTAGCTACTGTATATAGCTTCTAAGACTACCCAGTTATTACTAGATAATGCAATATTTTTAAATTTGGTTGTTGAATCTATTTATATAAATTCAACATAAATAAAGAACTAAATTTAGGTAAGGAATAAAGTCGAAAATGATAGATCAAGTCAATTATTTAAGGCTTTACCAGATGATACCTCATACACATAGAATTCTAACATAAAAAGAATTCTATTCGGTTGTTATGTTTAGCACTTTATAGTTCTTACTGCTGCAGCCTAAATGCAAAAATAAACAGATTCCTGCCATTTTGCCACTTGCTATTGCAAAGATAGGATAAGAAGAAAAACACTTTCCCCAGCCTCTTGCTATGATCCAGTGTCATTGCATTCTCACCCAGGCTGTTTGTTAATTCAAAATTTTAAAAGTGTTAGATCGTGTTCTTCCTTTGGAAACATTGCTTTAGAAACTTGAAGAGCTATTATGATAAGTGTAGGTTGATGACTCTTATAGAACGATTCCATCAATTTCTTGGACCTCTTAATTCTAGTTGAACCATAAAAGTCCTGACCCTTGTGTGCATAAACATGGCAATGTGTATGTCCTTTTCCACCACAATCTGTAATTTGAAATGATTCATCTGGCAAACTGCCTCATCAAAAGTGACCTAAAGTGTCATCCAGATTCTAAGCAAGTTAGCATATAGCAATGTAGTAAAGGGATAGCAGCTTATTTGAAATAAAATGGTCTACAAGCCATAATTTACATAACACATTGCCTTTAGATCAGGGGAATACTTGGATGATTTACACAACAGGCAATAGACCTTCAAGATATGCTACACCTCTAAAATGTCTAACCAAACATGGCAATTAATTAACAAACTAGCCAAATACAGAGAACAGTGAGGATTTTAGCAACAGTGTTTAACTGTGAAGAATTATTTACTGTTTCCTGACTCCAACAATGTCTATATCCTAGAGTATCCTAGATTCAATCTGTTTGAGTGTATGCAATACATGTTTGAACCAAGGTCAACCATCAGTGGTGGCAATGATGATTTGTCATGTCTGTGTACTGGATAAAATGATATTACTTATTCTTACTGATGGAAAACCCCCAACAGTGTAAAGGTCACCTCAATAAGACGTAGCAGGACATTCCAGCAGTGCATATCCTCTGAATCTCTACCCTATACATTTGCAAACTTGCACAAATGCCACTCCCTTTCAAATGACTACACATTAAACATTCTTCCTTCACCAAAAAATGGTTGGAAAAAGAAAATAGAGTGCAGACAGACACATAGCCAAACGCATACCAATAATGTACTGCTAAGTTAGAGGCCCCAGGGTTGGGACATGTGTTTTAGAGGGCATTTAATTGTGTGAAGACTAGGATCACTCCTCTAAATATCATTTTCATGATTTTTTTAAAATATTTATTCCCCAGATAGTCTAAGGTTTTCATGTCTATAACATTCAGAAAAGGTGCAAAAATCACAGAAACACCTATTTGATTTCAGGGACACTTTAAGGTTTCATTAGCATCTTTTTGGCATGCCTGAAATTTGTGCTGACAACCTCCTACATCACAGATCACAAGAACACATCCTTACGTGCAGAGCTTCTACTGCCTCATGTAAATAACCCTAGGATATCATCTTGGTGATTTCACACAATATGTTAATATGGCATTCAGGATTAGCCTGGTGAATTTTGACTTTGGTTACCGGCTGAGTGAGTGACTCCAATCACAGAGGTTCTTGGCAGCAAAATGTATTATTTGTCCTCATTTGATGGCAGTCTTCACAATCATTGCTGAGTGACTCATCATAGCATGGAACTTGCTATTTTTTTTTTTTATCTAACAGTGTTGCCTCTAACTTTGAGAGAGTCTCAAAAGGTCATAAAACATACAATGTGTGAAAAGTTGCTTTTAAAAACCAAGTGACTTCATGATGACAGTGATCACTGGGTAAATAAACTGTATTCAGGTGTAATAACTTCTATACATCTCCACTAAAACACATAATGCAAGAGAGGGGCCCTGTAATGTTTTTATTTGTTGACCTAGCATTTTTATTTCTGCTATTCCAGTAAAGGTAAGATTTATGTCAGTCATTTACATGTATTTGGTCTTTTATTAATGTGCAAGTTTTTCTCTCTCTTCTTCTCTCTCTCTCTGTGGCTCTACTGAAAGGTGCTTTAATTAACATTCATTTGGAAAATTATGCTTGATATAAAAGACCACACAGTTTATAAGTCAATAACCTTTAGTATCAAAGCAAAATTAAATAAATATAAATAATACGTTAAGAATAACTGGAGCTGACTTTGACTGACTTTGTTTTTTATAGAAATTGCTTAGAAAACAAATACAGATGCTTGTATAGTCTTTCCTAGATTTTTTTTGTTTTGTTTTGAAATGTCTGTAACATTGGTCTCATGCTCAATACCAAATTTTTTTGAACAGGTCCTTCATATTACTTGAAATGGCAGAACATCTCTTAGTTTGAGTGTCCTTGCAAAAGGCAATTTTTGGCTTTTTCTTCATCCTGACTACCCAGAAGGGGAGGCATCACTGTTAAAGTGTCTCTGGTTTGTTTGACTAGAAAGTCACCAGGTTCTTTGTACGAGATCTAAATGCTTCTTTATAAACTTTACTAGATACATGTAACTCTTGTTCAGATCAGGGGGTTGAAATTGTGGAATTGTGTGTTTTTGGAAACGTCTACTTGGGGGATCTAATTTCTAAAAAAGCTGCAAAATATTCAATTCTTACAAAAGTGTGAATAAGTGATTACCATGACCACACAAATTTGTAATACGCAATTATTACTAAGTGTTACTGAGTACATCACTGCTATATAAAAGACACTGTTGTTTCATAGTGATGCATTACTCTTCTCTAAGTAAGATCTCTAATGAACATAATACTGAGAGAAAATGTCTGTTTGTCATCCTGCTTTGTTAAGCTTTGTCAGTTTACGCAACATACCAGAAAATTAATTAAAAAAAATTCCCAAAGTAAATGATTTGAATAAATGATCACATAATCATTTGCATATTTGCCCTATTGTCAGGAGATAGCAAGTTTGTATTGTGACAATGACCATCTGTAGTCAGGAGGGGGAGCCCAGGGAGCAAAATTTCCATGCTCTTGGGCAGAAGGGGTGGCGTACACACTCTCCCCTGTCAATCTCTGCAACCCTTGCAAATTGCAGGCATGTACACCTAAGAAGGTAGATAGCACTTTCCACTGAGTGTGTTATGCTGTCCTGTAATGCAGCAGTTCAAAAAGTTAACTGCTTTGACATGTCTTAGGTGAAACATTAGATGAGTGTAAGGTGTTCCCCTTCATCCTACCTGGTTGATGGCTGATATTTGAATTTGCATGTGACTTAATTAAGGGGAAATACAGACTTTGATGGCCCCTACAGTATCAGATGAGATGAGCAAAGAAACACGTAATACAAATGGAATTATTCAGAAACAAAAAGGTGCTTTTTGCATGATAAATTTATGTACTCTCACAGACAGGTTAACAAGCATCCCAAAATGAGCTTCCACTTTTTGTCAGATACCTTTAAATGGCAGTGCTCATATCATGGAAAGAAGGTTGTGGAGATGGTAATGGCAAAGAACCTGAGTGGATCTATAGACCACCGGCATGTAGCATGTTCAAATTTTTATTATTATTATTTTAATGCATTATCATCACCTGTTTTAGACAAGTTCTGTACATCGAAAGATTATGCAGTCTTAATTCATTTCGACTGAGAAACTCTTGAATCTTTAAACTATCCTTGTTCATCCTTGTCCATACACTCACTATTCCGGGTGAACATCATGATTCTACTCACTTGTTCAAGTTGGTCATCATTAATTAAGACTGCCTTGGCTTTTTGACCTCACTGGCACTGGGGATTTTGATGGGTTGTGAAGAGCTCATAGAGTCTGGCTCGAAGCCCAGTTTTTTTCCCCCATTTGGTCATCTGCAGTGTTTGATGCATGGCAATTTAAATCCCCTCTTCTAATTAAATGCGATCTGCACTTGAGCTAAATGACATTTTTACAGAAGGCTATCAGGTACCTTGAAGACAAGGTGACATTCTGCATTCCATTATACCGGATTAGAACAGGTGAGGGGACGCTGATATAGTGGGCCCTTCAGCAAAATCTCCTATTTTAAACTTTTTAAAATCATCAGTGGAGATGTGCAGTCAGCTTGGAGGAATCAAAGGGATTTGGGGCTTAATTCACAGCTTAGTCACTACATCCCTGATGTCAGCACAATGCAAAGTTCAGCAGTAAATCATTAATAAAATAATGTCATCACTGCACCTTGTAGGGTTCGGTGAGTACAAAGAATTCTAATTTGTGGTCAGTGCCCGAGCTTTCCTTGATGTACGTTTCTGACCTTTTTTTATATATTTGTGCAGGCAGAATAAGGGGTTGGGCTAAAAATTTAATTAACTTTGTGAGAGCTACAGTGTCCTACAAAATTATTGGCACCCTTCATTAAAAAAAATTTTTAAAAATGGATGTCACAAACAAAAAAAAGCATGCACATGATCTTTATCTACACACAAGGATAATCCAAAGGAAAGACCCATATCCACCATACTTTATAATATGCTGGAGGATCATTGATGCTTTTGGGTCTGAAACAGGTGATCCTGTGGATCTTGGGAAGGTGGTATCATAAATTCTGCCAAGTACCAAGTTTAATTCTGGAATGCATAAAGCCCTATTTCTTGGAGTGTTTCAAACATTTCCAGATTTGGTGGCATACATGATTGCACCTAATGGCTATCTGTCTATGTAAATATCTATCTTCTGTATAGTTTAAGAGGAAATTTTCAATTATAATTTATTTTAATGCATGTCAAAATTTCTGATGGGCACTCTATAGTGCAAATAAGCATGTTTTTATCAAAGCCTTAATCTACCAGCAGTTCTGTTATTTATAAAACATTCAGTGCCTGAAGATTTTGCCCACTCTGAAGATTCGATGGCAATATGCAATTTGCAGAATAAGAATTTGTGGTGAGCTCTCATAAGAGCTATTTTTGTGGTGCTTTTGATGTAGTTGCCTTGAGATAAAGACTTAAGGTTGATTGATCTTTCTGAGTAGAAGTGTTTAACGTGGGATTTTTTGTAGTGTCTAGACCACCACCTTTAAACACAAACACTTTCCTTGACTTTCTCTAAAGAAGTCTTTTGTCTGTAAGAAAACGAGGGATACATGTGGACTGAAGATCACATCATTATTTTGCTGTCAAGTGCAATTCAATATAATATAAAAGCAAGACACAATTTTACAATAAACATTTGAAAATAATGACAGTCTGTAAAATATTAAATATAACATAAATATAACAACATAACAAGATCGCAAGTATTCAAATAAAAATCTTTATTGTGATGAGGATTATTTACTGTTGAGAGCTGCAATAATTGATTTCATGTCAGCATTTATTTAACATGAATATTTTCACATCAAAAGATAACTGTATAGAGTATAACCACTCACCCAGGCAGAGATTTAACACAACTGCATGTATTATGATAACAGATTGTTGAATCTTGTTGTCCAAAACTTAGTCTAAAACTCAGTCAAAACTAGCACAAGGTCAGGAGATCAACAGACAGACATATATATTAAAATCAAAGCCAAAACCAGAAAGCATAGAACATGAATACATTTTTCCAATAATTTTTTGTCTTCCAACTACTAAAACAAAAGATAAAACTAAAACCTTTTGTGCAAAATCAGAAAATCAGTGTTACAAACTATAAAATAAATTTGTTATTGCTCTCAAAAGACATTTGAATCAGTATGTAACTCAACATCTATTCATCTATACACATCTATTCATTTGGTAAAATATGGTAAATGGTAAAATACAGTGTAATCTATTTGGCTCTTGTTATAACAACAGTTTATATGTCACAGCTTTGAATTATTCCAAAATAAAATGAAATACTACTTTGCTGATATAAGTGAGAATTTGACTGCTAGAAAAATTTTTCATGTATCTTGCATGTTTTCATATTTCTTCACGTTAGCTAGAGTTATTGCCTAACATGGTGCCACATTCACAGTCATTGCTGATTTAGGGGTGGCGATACCATTAGCACATTTGCCAGCCTTGGAACAGAAAAAAGCAGCAGTGCGCCGCCAGCACAGGCAGCAGGGAAGATCAATGAAGGACAAGGCCCTTTGGTGGCATTAGGCTGTGAAGCACATTCTAGCTTGCAGCACTTGTTATATGAGCTGTACTCTGTTAGCTTTGGGGATATAAGGAAAACATTTAGCCATATAATGTATACCAAGCAGGGTTGACAGTAGTAGCTTGTGGAGTGCTGAAGACTGTTTCTCCAGCTGGTGATGTTTCTTTGGGGACCATCTTTCAGGGTCTGAAGTTTCTCATGGTTGTAGTTGAGTCCAGAATAGCCTCAGACGCTACTTTTTGATTCTGCTTTTTGTCCTGAAAATTGGTGCATTTTCTTTTATATGCATTCAAATGGGTTGAGGCAGCCCATTAATAGCAGGCTTTTCACACAACAAGGATTTGCTTTGAAAGGGAAAAAAATGCTCTGGGGCAAATTTCTGATCCTAAGAAATCCAAAAAAATAGATGTAACCATTTGCATCTATCCTGCATGGTCTTAAGTTCATCACTATTTACATGACCCAGTATCTTTTTTACAAGATATGAAGATTAAGGTTAAGTCAATATTCACATCTTTTTTTTCAACAACTTCTTTAATTTAAAATCAATTGAATCATGCTGGCTTACACAAATTTCTAAAATTTTGTATGAGATTTGGTAGGTTTTCGATTTGGTGCCTCTCTGTAATGATGGCTCAGGCTCCTTGCTAAACCAAGCTCTATGGTAAGACAAAGAGGGACCATGCATTTGTTTCCCCTTCTTGCCCTTCATGAGTATTTTATGAAACATTTTAAAACCTACTTTTATAATCATGCTTTTTATAGCACACAGTTGCAGCTTTATGTATTATAATAGCATCTGCTTTATGTCTCCTTTATTGTTTTGTGTTTTATTATTAGTCAGTCATATGAAGGATTGTGGTGGATTCATTAATGGTAGGTAATCTATAGAAAAATATATCAGCTGTTCAACAAAAGCTACATAAACCGCTTGTCATTTTAAATGACCAATCATTAAAAAAAAAAGTTTTTTGTTTGACAGAAATGTTTGGAGACTTTTCTAAATGTTCTGCAATCACAGGGCAGCATCCTGACTGCCCGCTATACTTCCACAGAGTTATTAATGCACCTAGTGCTCAAATTGAGGCCCACTAGGCCAAGAATCATGTTTCCTAATGCTTGAGGGAGGAGGAGCAGACAGGACAGTTGCTGACATGGTTGCTACAACATGGTTGTGGATTTTACACCAAATTGGGATCATTAAAAATGCTCCTCTCTCTCCAAGATTATGTGTAAAGCAAATCCTGCTCAAGTCTAATAAATGCAAAAGTGTATGTGCCTGGACTTTTGGGCTAGTTTCAGTGCTTCAGTAGTTTGTGTGCTTTCTGCCATGTAGTTGGACTAGAAATGTAGCTGAAACCTGGCAACCCCTCTTAATGATATTACCCTTTCTCTCAGTGTGTGTCTTGCTGGCAACAGAAAACACACCTGCTGTATTGAATACAATTCAACAAAGTTATTTCCATATCTGTCTAAATGAGCTGCTAGACGATATGCTGGATGTTTATGTTGTTTACTCTTAACTCCCTATTATGAGGTTATTCTCCAAATTCTCTATATAAAAGTCAAGAGTTATTAATATTCAGCGCAATTAATTTGATTAATTTTGTCTTAAGCTATACTGTTGTTAATATCACTTCGCCCCCACAAAATCAAACCAATGCTGCTAGTTACACACACTAACCAGAAGAGGGTTGATTAATTTCAAACATGCATTAGAACCATAAGAGGAACAATTCCCAGTGAGAACAATAGTGTCGCACACTAACAGCTAAAAGAAAGAGAATTCAACTTTACATACTAACCTTGGCTACTGGGCTTGTCCTTTTAATGACAGCATAATTCAGCGTTCACCTTGGGAGGCTGCCATAGAGTTTAGTTTATGAGATCACTGGAGTAACCTCAATCATTCAAGTGCACATGCATTTTTGCTTCAGTGCTTCTTATCCCCGCTCTCACTGAAATGTTGGTATCATTGATCTGCAGTATGGACTATCTTATTACTATTTTCATCTAATCATTACATTTTCATTTGTTACATAAGGTTGGTGTAGTTAAATAAGACTTACAAGTGTTCAGGAGCACCTTTTGAGATTGCTGAGGATTATTATAAACAAGCCCTCTGCTTATGAATGAGGTTTATGAATTAGGAAAGTTAAAGTAAAAGCTATAGTCTTCAAACCTGCCTTAACGTATTTGCTCGTTGGTGTTTTGTTTTTTTGAAGCATTTGCCACATTTATAGCATTAAATGTTTAATGAAAATTTTCAGGTGTGTATTTCTGTAAGCAAATGCACCCACACTTTATTACATGATCTGTGATTATGCAGAATTAAAGTCAATAATGACAAAAGAAAAAAAAAATGTTTTTTACAAATCTTTTGACCTGAATGGGCTAAAATCCTTTACAGAAACATAAGTTAGCATTGTGAATTATTAAGGATTAAAATTTAATGAAATATAATTCATATATATATATAATATATTCTTAAAACATTCATTGTAGTTATGCTTGTAAATCTCAGTAATTTGGTAATGCTTGTAAGAATATCCTTATATAATAATGCATCAATAAAGCTCTTACAATAATTATTTGATGCTTGTGATCATGTCACTGTTCAGTATATAATGGCATGTGATTTATGGAATGTGTGTAATTATCATGCACATCATGGTTAAAATCAGAACCTGTTCTGTTTTTAGACTAGTGTCTGTTACATTTTGATAAATGAACAGAAATCAACAAATGTAGTTTTATATAGAATTTAATAGTATGAATATGGTATATTAACAACACTAACAGTCATAAGAAGAATATAAGGTAATGCGGTCGGGGGGTGTGAATACTTACGGTATATGAAATGTATAAAGTAAGTATTACAGCTTACCATTTCAGTCATTTTTTTGGGCATCATTTTTTCGGCAAATAAAGCATTACATTCATAATATACAAAGAATTTCTCCTAAATCACTTCAAGGGCTGGTTCAACTCCCCTACCGGGACCTGTCATAGACAGGACAGCAACTTTCCAAGATATCGGAAGCTTAGTGTTTCAGAGTGTTGTGCATGTCTCAGTCCAGTTTTCTTAGGAAGATACAATTACAAAGAAGTCACAGGCATGTAAGATCTTTGTCTTAAAAGTGGCAGTATTTATAATGAGTGGACTGTTGCTGCATATGGCAGAACAGGAAGAGAGGATGTGGCAAAGCATGAGGGACATTAATCTTGCATGGCACATGCAGAAAATTATTTGCTAACTGCAAATGAACCATATGGCATTTAGATTATAGTATACATAAAAGGAATTCAGATTTCTTGTTTTTTTTTTTGTTTTTGTTTTTGTTTTTCATATGAATGTGTTAATATTACTTGGTGAATGTTTTAGAAAAGACAAAGATTAAGTAAAGAAACATGTCACAGAAACTGTTGATTGTGTGGCGTACCACACCAATGCCCTCGTTCCTGATTTAAAGTGCAGGGCATCCATGAGCCTGCTCATTTTCTGATGTTGCTACATTGCCACCTAGTGATAGACATACACACCTTGCCACATTGTCATCCAGGAATTACAGGATCAAAACTATCTGTGAAACTCAGCTTAAAGGATTTGCTATCTTTTATTATGTGCAGTCCTTGGAAGAACCTTTCCAATACTGTATGACAGAGAGAAAAAAATATGCAAATAGGTTAAATGGAATCAGAAAGTTGAAAATACCTGAAGTAATTAAAATCTTTAATACTTAATCGGTTGAATTACTCAGTCCTGTAACTAATCTGTATTCTGTAGCATTTATTTTTGTCGCTGTTGTTGTTAAGTGATTGCTGTTGTAAGTCTTTTAGATAGTCAGCTGTTAAATTACATATTAAATATTTAATCTGTAAAGAGGGAAGTACTTGACAAACCCTGTTATTACTAGACAAAAGGTATTTTTCATGAAGAATTTCTATTGATACAACAGCCACTTGTTAATAATGCATTAAGTATGTGGCTCAGCAAGAGATTAAATTGTTTATGGTATTTCCTTGTCACAATCTGAGGCTGACAAAACCTATTTTGGGCTCATGGTGCTTTCAGTTAGAGAAAAATGTCTAACATGTGCGATGGAAATGGTTGAAATATAGCGTTTGTGACAATTCTGCTCTAATGTTGCATTAAGGATGCAATACATTATATAGTGTAAGTCATAAAAACATGTCTGTGCATTTGGAAACATTATTTTATTAGATGGTACTTATTGTGTACAAATTCACACTTCAACATTTTGTCTCAAAACTATGGACTCCTATGTTTCCAGAGCATAAACTGTTTCTATTTCATCACTCTGAGCAGACTAATATTCATCTCATCTGTCCATTACATTTGCTCACAGATCCTGTCCTATCGTTGTTGTTTTTTCTTATAGTGTGACCTTGGTGGTTTGTATCTTGCATGAAATCTTCTAAAATGATGCATGTGAACCAACGTAATTGGAAACATTCAGTACAGATGTTGAGAAAATGTCTTATTTTCCAGTCATGTACTTTGGTCAACCAGGTCAGTTATTTCTAAGCCCACTAATAGTATTCTAATTCTTAATCATGTACTTGTTTCTTAATTCACGTGTTATGATTTGATTATATATTTTTTTATTTCAGGTTGGATAGTTAACTTACAGATTAACATTGTCTTTGTTTCTGTATTGAGAAAACACTGTAGACTTGAATAAAAACTGGACCTTTTGCTGGTATGTACTAATAATAATCTTAGTTTTGGTTATTACAATACAGCAAAGTACTTATGGTTATGTAATAAAACCAACTCTATATTGTTGAACATAATTCAGGCAAACATTTGGATGTAAATATATCCCCCCAACATAATTAAGTGACATATAATTAAAACTGATGTTATAAATAAATTCATGATTTTGGTTAGGTTCTGCTGGATTTGGCTGGGCCAAAACAACCAAAACAACATTTGTGTTGCTGCCCGAAAAGTCTTGGATTGTATTGTACTTTATGACAGGAGTGTAGCTAAAAATGTCTCTTCAACCATTTGTTTGAACTTCTTCCATGCTATGTCTCTAAGGAAGGTGTGCAATAAGAATTGTGCCTCTTAAGCAGCTTCCAAAAGTGGCAGATGGTGTCACTGTAACATTGATATCTAATTAATGCAACATCTATTGCCCAACTTGTTTAAGCCCCAATATTAACAGTTTTAATGAATAGTGTATTCTATGTGTGCCGTGGGTATATTAGGTAATGTAAAGTATTTTTTTAACATTTTTGTAAAAGACAACTTTACAAAGGGGTAGTATGGTGATGCAGTGAATAGCAATGTCTCCCAACAATAAGAAGTGCTTGGGTTCGATTCTTCAGTCTTGTCTGGGTGAAGTTTGCATGTTCTCCTTGAGAACATGAGTTCCTGTTTCCTCTCACAGTCCAAAGACATGAGATTAGGTCAATTGAAGCTTAGGTGTGCGTATGGGTATGTAAATGTGTCTGTCTGTATATCTGCCTAGTGATGGACAGGTCCAGGATGTTTTCCTGCCTTCTGCCCCATGAGAGCTGGAATAGATTTCCACAGCCCCCACAAACAGGAGTAGGATAAAAGGCTTAGATAATGAATTCAATCACTAATTAAACATTAAACAAAACGTTTGATTTTGGATTTAGGAATTGATATGTTTACAACTCAAATTTTGTCAACATAGCACTATACTTTAGCACTTACTACCACCTTTTTCTGTGCAGTCAATAATCCAATCAAGAATGCCACTAAATTGAATCCTCTTATGCTTGCTTGGTGCTGTACATGCACTTGAGACCTTCAACCCAGGTAACGAGTACACTGCAGTTCAGCTGCAACAAAACCAGTGCACAGCTATTTAACAAAAAGTTATCAGGAATACAACAATCTCCTATTCTTGTGAAACCAATAAAATTCTGCTGGTGGAAGAATGAGACTGTTGTTAGGGCTTAGCCTTAAGGCAGAGAAATTGAAATTACTCAGTGTGGCTTTTAGAAAAAGAATGAAGCAGTGTGTGAGTCAGGCTCCCTGTGTGTTCAACACAGAATAATAACACAGTTGCCAATGAGCACCAAGTCGGTGGCAGAAATGAGTTTGAGAGGCTGAGTCGAGTGTCCGATGGAAATAGAACACTTTCAAGTGCTGTTTTGTATGCAAGTGAATCGATAATTAAGCTTTAGTTCCACAATGGAACGCCCCATACTACCTGGTCAGGGTACTCATCATATGGTAATAACTGCAGAAATGTAGGCAGAGATTGGAGTGCTGCTCCCCCTTGTGAGTAGTCTAGATAGCACTGTGTGAGTATACTTATAGAGGTACTGGTCCACTGACAAATGCAAAATGTGGTTAAACAGCATTCACTAGTCAAGTATACGCAATTACACTTGTCTTGTGGAGTCACTGATGATTGTAGTAGAGAGTGAAATGAACCAATGGACAGCTAATCTTGGAGTAAACTATAAAATACACAATAAAAAGGACATCGCTCATCTTATTCAATATTTAAACTACTTATCCTACCACTGGGTAGCATCCAGCTCCAACAGGGTGGAAGGGAGAGAAATGCCCTGGACAGGTCACAGTCCATGGCAGGGCAAACTGCATACCTTCATACAGTGAGAGCTCCCAGAGGACACCCAAGCAGACACAGGAAGAGCATGCAAACTTCACCCAGAAAGGATAGAGCCAAGCGCTACACACTATGACTATGGTATTGTATATAGTTAGCAAGAGATAAGGAAGTTAAATATCTGCAGTTTTTCAGGATTGCATTAAAAAATGGCTTAAATGGGTAGACCAAACAACAGATTCTGTAAAAGAACTGGCCAGCAACAAAAACCACAAACCCGATCCAGCTTAAAGTATTAAAGCTTGAATGTCCCAAATTGTATGTATTATTACACTCGATACATCGTCATATATCAAGGGCAGACATCAGAAAGTCTGTTAACAGAAAGGTGTTGTTGCTAAGCAACATAATGGACGAAAAAACAGGATGTTGTATCAATGGAACAATATCTTAGGAGTAATAGTCTGAATAATCTATAGAACTAATAGTAAACACAAAACATCACTTTTACTGTATCAAGATGAGCTAAACTGACTTTTTTGTTCCCTGATTGCAATCACAGGCCTTGGTTTGCTTTTTTGATAATTAACTATCAAAAGGACTCTCAGGGCCTAACTTTAGCAGTGCCATTTAATGCCAGAACACAGCTAAGCTGCTAGCTGAAGAAAGAACGAACAGCTAGCTAGCCAGACAAAGTCGAGTACAAGACCAATGAATGAAGATTGTGATATTGCAGGGAGATATTTGCTCATTTGATTTGCTAAAATATTGCATTTCACCAACACTGATGCATAATATAGATATAACAATAATATAATATAGATAAACATTTAATTCTTTTCAAATATTTAATTTCAGTTATATTTTAGAGGACGTCTGGCTTCCTGTGTTGCCTTAAAGCAATCACCTCTTGTCTAATATTCTACAGGAAAATATTACAGCAAGTAAAAAATGGTCTAGTTTTATTGGAAAATTACAAATGCAGCATCTGATACCTGAAGTGATGCCTGATATGCCTTGTATTACAAATATCTAAAAGAAACTGGATCAGGTCCCTGAAGTCCTACTGAAACTCCAGCAGGTAGTTACCTATAAACAAGCCCTTGAAGAAGTCCTTCCATTTAAAAGCATCCTATAAACAATCACCTGTCATTGCTTAAAGGCCTAGTTTATTAATAAATTGATTGTGGTGTGGGAAGTATTTAGGGCACACATACATACTTAAACTCTGGTCATAAAAGTTTGTATCAGCAATCATCTCAAGTAATGGTCCACCTTGGTTCTCACCTGGTGCTCATTTGACTTACTAGAAATGGTCGCTGCATGCTGAATTTTACACTGACACATGCAGAGGTTCATTTATTGGTCAGGGTTCATAACAGTCTAAAGGGTTTAAAGTAACATTATAAATTTAACAGCAGGTGCTAATAGAGGAAAGGAAAATACACCCATATAGTATTAGCATCATGTAGAGGTTATAAATATCATGCCACAGTCAGTGGGGACAGAAAACCAATTTGGACACGCTGCTTTTAATTGTGCCAGGTTTGTATTAATTAATGTATGCAGCAAGTATTATATATTATTGTATAACTAACAGGACTTTAATTTCAATGCATTATATGATAACATGCCCTAATACAACTACACAAAATGCCATATGGTGAAATTTTGATATTTTGTAGTACCTCTTTATATTGCATTATTATTATTATTATTATTATTATTATTATTATTATTATTATTATACAGATGAGATGATTTTTTAATGACAGACAATTCCAACTCATAAACAATAATGTGGTCAGAAACAGGAAGAAGTTAACAGTGTTACAAGAGCAAACACCAGGACCAAGGAACAATTTAGAGAAAATCTCATGGGAATAACCAGATAAATATGTGTGAGTGAGTGAGTGTGTGAGTGTATGAGTAAGTAAGTGTGTGAGCGAGTGAGTGTGCGTGTGTGTGTGTGTGTGTGTGTGTGTGTGTGTGTGTGTGTGTGAGAGAGAGAGAGAGAGAGAGAGAGAGAGAGTGTGAGTGAGATTTAGGTGTGCTTAATCAGTAATCAAGTTAAGCATGACAGTTTATGTTGGGACTTGTTGTCCATGATGACCATGCTTGTAGGCTGCAGTGCATTTTGGGGAATGGAGTCTAATATCTTTTCCAGCACTGACATCATATCATGAACAACTGGAAAATTGCTTTTATAGCTTTATTCCAATTTCTCTAATGGACTTTACCATTTATAATCTAATTTAATAGTAAAGGAAACATTTATCTGGCCTTATTTCCAAATTTTAAAGAATTATACAGAGGTTACCTTTCAGAGGTTAACCAATTAACTGATTACTTGTCTCCTCTGTCTCACTCACAGCATCTAAACTTGTACAATTGGCTACATTTCATGTTATTACTGTCTTTTTATAACACCATTTAAACCATTTGTCTGTTTTCATCTAGACCAGAAGTTGTGTTGGACATGAGATGGACTATAATGCGAAATCCAAAGCTCTTCTAAACTGGCTATTCACCATGTTCTCCCAGAACTGTCAGACATGTTTGTTTCCAGATGTGTAGAGGCCATTGTCGAGATGGCACAGAGATTTCAGCCCTCATTAGGTGGGCCACCGTTGTCCTGCCTGGTGTCTCCAAACGGCAAACAACACAGTCATACAAGATGAAGATTATTCCACTAAAAGCAAAAATTCCTCCTATTTTGCTTGTTTCAAAACCACCCCTAATTGTGGTAGCCTGTGCCATCAAAAGTTTATTTGCATAACTAAAAAAAAATACTAACATGTCAGTAAATCAGTTATTTAAGAACACTGGATAATTTATGTGCTACCAGTAGAAATAAGTTATTTTTTATGTCTTTTGTTTATTGCACAGTCATATAAATTTACAAACACAGAAACACTGGTCTATGCTTTCCATATAAAGTAACTTAACAAACATAAGGTTTTTCCAAGTATGTTTAACGATTTCACATTTATCTTACTTTAAATAGCTTAAGTGCATGTAATTACATTTTTAATTAACTGTGAATCTGTTCTTGTCAATTGCAGTAATTTGTCATTCCTCTGTGAAATATAAAGTGCTATGCCAGACAGGACAAATTCATTCAAATTAGATACCCTGCCTGTTTTCTTTGGCATTAATACTTGAGTTAAAATATATATATATTTTTTTTCAACATGAAAGCGAAAAAGCACAATTTCTGATCTATTTCCTTTAACTTCAGTTTGTAGAAATTGTTCCAGTTTGATGACTTCAGCTGAATCATACCCAAAATGCAAAATGATCTGATATAGCTTGCTGGTATAGATATTTAGTTGAAATGTGACATTTTGTTGTTGTATGCTGTTTTTGCTTAAAGGACTACCCTATAAGATCAGCCTTAATGTCTGCAGCTCTTCTGACTGCATTTCTGATAGCCTTTTTAACTCATGGATCCTTAACTCCTCATTAAGAATGATGAGCTTCTTCCTCACCTTCCTATTGAAAAGGTTAGGTCTTGCCCCTGAAAAGTTGCACCGAGTCCTCTAGCTGGACCTGATGGATTTCTCGCAGGTCTGCTTATATCGATCGGAGACTTCAGGTTGCCTTTTCTCAATTTGAACCCAATGCGCAGTCTGCAGTGCGGTATACTAAACTGATGTGTAATCAATGATTCATAGCACAATCCTGCCCTGTATGAGCCATCAAAATTACATGCCATTGCAACTGGATTTTCTGACATTGTGCAGTTACCAAAGCTTTCCACCAGTGAATCATTTGATGTGTTTCAAACGGTTAACTTTAACAATTGTATTCAACAATTTTAAATACTATAAAATGGCTCAGTTTTATGACATATACTATAAAGATGGAACACTGGTGCAGAAAATGTTTTAAGTGAATGTGTCTTCTGGATTTAATCTTTCAGTTACTTGAGACTATGTAAGATTTTCCTCTTAGACACACACAGGATACATCAAAGGTGTTAATGTAGGTCAACTATGCACAGATAAATTATCCTTAGAATAAAAATAATAAAACCGTTGGCTGATGGATCATAAATGTCCTTGAATTTGATGAAAAGCAAGATAGCTGAGTAGTATGTGTGAGAGCCCAAATTTTAGGCTTGTGTTCAAGTTTGTGTTCATTTAATCAGGTTGAGAATTAAAAGAAGCGAGAACGCATTATGACAAAGAGAAGAAAAAAGTGCAAGAAGTTTACAAGCCTAAAGGTGTTAAACAGGACTTCAGACACAAAAAGAAATGGTGCCATACAAACCCATATAATTCCTTCTGTACCTCTTTAATCATTCTGCGTCATTTTTTTGCAAAGAATCCATTAATAATGTCATGAGTATTTAGCGTGCGCTTTGATAAATGAGATCCTGCCCCTTCTGTCTGCTGGGATTTCCCTCTTCCACACAAACTCTGAATTAATAGAACATTTCAGTCTGCTCTCGAAATGACTTTACATCCTCTTGTATTAATTACAAATGGGAAAAGACTTTGTTCATCAATCAAACAATTTTCTCGCAACTTGTCAGAAGCAATGCAGTCATGCAATGCCTGAGCTCCCATCTGCTTTGTTAACAGCCTTATTGTTATGACAGAGAGGGAACATGAAGCAGCTGCCTCTTCCTCACTGTGTCCTCACGAGCAACCCTGCTCAGGCTGCATCTGCCAAAAAAAAAGATGACCTAATAGACTAGATGTGTCAAGACAGATTAATAGTACATGTTACCGAGCAATCATTATTACCTTAAACATATAAGGCATCAGGGACAAATGACGGAACATCTGACAGATTGTGGGAAAGGTGGTAAAAGGAAATGTGCTAAATGAAGCTAGGAATCGTTATCTATATCAAAGGAATTGCGTTTGTACTGTAGGCATAAAGCATGAGCTGGTATGCTGTAATAATTAAAATGTTTAATAAAAAAATGAATGAATTAAGGAGAAAAAAAACAACTTGTCATTTTACAATACAGCACAAAGCCCGCTGCCCTAAAAATTCTTTCATGGCCTAAAACATTAAATCATATATCAAGGTCCAATTGACCACATGTCTTAAGTGCTACAAAACCCAGACACTTGAGACTCCTTTTATATATGTTATATAAACACTTATGTTATAGGATGTTATAGAAAACTTTACCAAAGCAACTTTTATTGGACCTTTTTATCTTGGATTATGTGAAGAATTGTCATACAACCATTCTTAACTGTGAACAACTGGTTATTATAGAAATCATAAATCTAGGGTTTGAGCTTTTGACCTGTATACAATCATTTACATCACAGTTGCCAGATGTGCTTGAAAAAAAAGGAGCCTAATGACCATGGGTGTCAAACCCTGGCCTGCGGGCCAAACTTTATGCACTTTTTCTTGCTACTCAAAGGCCTGAACGGCTGATTCATTTATTATTGTTATTTTATTTTTTAAATTTATTAAACTGTAAAAAAACTTTATTTTGATTTTTACCTCAAAAGTAAATAGAAAAAAAGGCATGCCATTTTTATTAAATTTTTATTTAATATGACATTAATATGTTTTTTAATTTGAAGTTTGATTTTGCATGTCTGCAATATTAAGTTATATAAGCGTTGCTTGTTCCATATTCAATGTTAAAGCAAAACTTGTATAGGTCCATATTAAAAGGTTCATTTGTTCAACGTTGGCCCGTGGCTTTGTTTAATTTTAAATTTCGGCCCACTGTGTATTTGAGTTTGACACTCCTGCTAATGACAATCAAAGTCTGCCCAAAACCAATAATGGAAATATCTGTTAAAATGTCAAATCTTGACCTCCATTGCCAAATTTAATCCTATAATTTTTAAAGAAAGTACCACTAAACATGAGAAAATTAAAGAAATTTGCTGACACATCATATATTTATGCAATATGATTAGTTTTCATTATTAATTTATATGCATTTACTCTATCTCTGATCCCTAGTATCAACAAGGTTTTAAAACCTATAGACACAACTTACAGGATTTTTTTTTCTTTTTCGCACAACACTGTGTAATTTTATTTTATTTTTTAAAATAAAATATGCTGTGTGATCAGATTCCTAAGTTGAATTATGTGCACTTTCAACTATAGATCAGATAAGAGAGTATTTCAGGGTTTATAACACCATAGCGGTTTCTATCTTCAGGGTATGTGTTTACAATTTTATGGCATTTTTTTTTTTTTCTTTTAAGCCCATTACTCCAAGCCTAAGCACTGATTAGCTCAAATTTAAGCATCTTTATCCAATTGAAGTGGGTGTGAATGCAGTGTTAGCAACTTTAAGTCAGTCTGTGACCTTTGGCGCTTTCAGCCACAGAGACGTTCTGCCTGCTTTCATTAAAATTTAATGACGATTAGGCCTTAATTAGCAAGATCATTTATTCGGAAGCACCTCATCCATGTTTCGGGGGATATAATGATCTGCAGCTGCCAATTCAAATCCCAAAGACATGGTTGTTGTAAATACAGTTAAACTTCCAAATAGATTTGATTTTGATTTTGGATCAGCAGCTGATGGGCAATGGATATTTTTTTAATAATACTTATTAATTTTCATTTTAATTTACTTCTTTTTATTTTTTGCTTACTTTACTAAGAAGTTTTTATTTTTTACAATTTCCGCACAGTTGGATAAATGTATGCAGTTATTTGTTTTGCAGGCAATACAATTGTTGGGTATTTTTTCAGGAAATCATTTTTTTAAAAAAAGGTCCTGCTTCAGATGTTCTGTGCCTGAACAGCTTGCAATGCACTGAATATAGACATAGACTCTTGTGGATTTGATAAAATTGACACAGATTATTGATTTCTTTCCTTCCTAAAAATGTGCACTGCCATGTCTGAAATGTCAGTTGGTGAGAAAGAGATTGACTGTGAACTCATGGATTTACAAGTCATGTTCTCCCAGGAAGATCCAAGTGCCAGTGCACTTCCTTCAAAACCACTGTTTCCATACTACTGCCAGGAGCAAAAACTGATACTCACAAATTTGCATATACATGCTATTGTAAAAATTCAATCAGACATTGAGATGCAAACACCATTCCTAAATTCAAAGCACTGAGACAGTGAGGTGAAACAAATGCAGCCTTGGGGTTTTCATATAAATCAGCTTACTGTAGGCCTTTCTAGCAAAGCTGAATTAAATGGTCTGGTTGGATTATAGCCCAAATCTCACTGCACCATATTTCCAATCGCATGCTAGCATGTAGCTTGTTTTAATGGTCATGTTGCATGACCAATTAGCAAACTGATTTAAGATGATGAGGTTTTATTGACATTTATTTATACCTCATAATCCTTTAAACTTCAGCAGTACTGAAACTACAAAAGAACATTATATTCCCAGCAATCTAAACCTTAGACTTAACAATGGCAAACTGTGTCATTTATTAAATCTACATATAAATTAGTCTACATCTTTGAGTTTCATTAAGCATAATTAGGGCCAGGCTGCATTTGACATCTATTTTCTTACAGATGCCCTGAAGGATAAGGTGAACAAAAATGCTCCAGAGTCATTTTCCAATTATAGCCTGGTAGCACTTTGTATTATAATATCCTTATTCCAGTGTAAGATATGAAAATATCGTTGTACATTATGCATTTACATGCATGTAATTACACAACTGAATTTTGGCCTGTTGGTTGTGAAATAAATACAATTCCACAAATACTGCTGCCCCCAGTATCACAACTGATTTAGTATGAATGGCAATACATATCATAATAAGAATGGTGAATGCAAAATAAAACAAAATCATCAAATTTGTGCCAGTATTTGTGGTAAACTATCCTACATTAATATGATGAATTTAAACTCCATCTTGTACGTAATGTTACTTAATAAATTGGATACTTTTTCTGAAGAGATAGGTGCACTGATATACACATACACATCCTAAAGGTGATACTGGGCAATCAGCTACAGTACAGTGATGTTAATGTTGTACTGTATGTAGTGATCATGTGTAGTAAATAGACATTTGGGATTTTGTATGTATATGATTTAATGATGGCAAATTTGTGGATTTCTTTAAGAATTGTAATATGAGCTAATATAGCAGTATAAACAAAAACAAATAAGAAATATAATGTTTATGATCAAATGATGCTTTTTATATATATTATTATAATTAATTATTTTTATATTAAAATTGTATTATAATTGTAGTTTTTTTTATAATAACATGACTCCTGTAGTTTGTGATATTAGCTCATAGTATACCGATGCTAATGTTCTCTCTGTGGTTGTTTGACTGTATAGGCATATTAATGTTTCAAATGTTACAAACGTAAAATATGAAAACACCTGATGTAAATATTACATTAATCATTAAACGCATGATACTCACGAAAGCAAGATGTCTGGATGATAAATTTGTATTATTCTTGCTGATTTTTACCCAGGGCTATTTTATCAGTGTATTGCATCAGCAGAGATATGGTTATAGGAATAGTTGTAGGTAACCAAAACATTGTTATCTTTTCACCCACAACAATCTCTAAAGTTGACACAGAATGGTGTAAAAACATCCAGTGAGTGTTTTGTGCATGTGAAAGCGCCTACTTGGTAAGACAGGTCAGAGGAGATTGACCCAACTTATCTGATCTTACCGGTAGCCTACAGAACATCAAATACCTATCCTGAGCATGTCAGAATGCACAGCACTTCAACCTTTGATGTAAATGGGCTACAAGAGCAGAAGACTACATCGGCTTCTACACGTGACGGCCAGTAACAGGAATCTGAGACTACAGTGGGCACAGGCTCAGCCAATCTGGGCAGCTGAATATTGGAAAAAGACCTGGCAATGTTTCAACTGCATGAATTTCTTGCATGCAGTGTAACCTCAATTTTCTGTTTTTGGCTGACAGGAAAGTATATTAGCTAACCATGTGTATGTGTATGTGTATATGTGTATATCTATCTATCTATA
>JAOVVF010000036.1:15181878-15192365 GCA_028565595.1 Duopalatinus emarginatus | reverse complement strand
ATGTATAGTTACATTACCTTCTATAATACCTCTATGATTAATGTACCGGGAGGGGTAAATCAGGAAAGCACTTAAAGTCATGTATTTATGTGATTAAAATGTGATAACATGATCCCATAAGAATTGTGGCAAGGGTTTAGTATGGATGAACCATGATGAGACAATAAAATGACTTCAATTTATCTTGACATGAAGTCTATATTATCAGCAGTAATAGAGCCAAAAAAAAAACATACACACACAAACTTTTTCAACATCATTTAAACATCATTGACTCCCATGTGAGATTTGATTCCTGGTCTGGGCTACACCAATAAGGGTCCTTGGGCAAGACTCCTAACACTATGCTGACCTACCTGTAATACCAGTAATCTTGTAAATTGCTTTGGATTAGAGCATCTGCCAAATGCCATAAATGTAAATGTAAAAAAATTGGCTGGGCACTACCAGCTACCCCTTCACATATACCCCACTGGTTCTGATATGGGTGGTAGAGAGATCTGTGCAACACGCTGGTCCAAAATTTCCTATAGGCATTCAACTGAATTGGTTCTGGTAAGGTCTGCTCACTGAGAAAGCCATAGCATATGATTTACATTATTTTCATACTCCTCAAATCTTTTTGTGGATGGGGCATTTTTTATGCTAAAAGATGCCATTCCCATTAGGATAAAGACGTTTCAGCATAGGAAATAAATGCAATTCACCAGAATAACTTATTGATTTGATTGAAATTTTTAAAGGTTCAAGTGGACCTAAACCATGGCAATAAAATGCCCTCCACAGCATAACACCAGTCTGTATATCAATACCATATATCTCCATCAATATAAACAAACAATGCAGTAAAATTCAGAAATACTTTGCCTAGTGGTGCTGCTACACTTACTGAGCTCCAATTGCTCTCAGCCTACCATAAAAATGATGAAATGTGTAGTAGAGCCCTGTGCTCATCATATCACACCTTGGTCTGCTTATCCCCAAATGTTCTTGTTTGTGCTGAACAATAATCAGACAAGGCTTGCCTTCACTGGATGTTGCCAAGTAGGTCCTCTAAAAATGAGTGAAAAGTGTGACAAGGTAAGACAGTCACTACCACATATATTGCCTGCCACTCAAAACTTGGCCAGTACTGAACATAAGCTACTTGTTGGCAAGAGGGTTGACTTCTCGGTCACTAAAGGTATTTTATTTATATATTTTGACAATACAAAAAAAGGAATACAAAGTGTATCTCAATGTTTTATATGTCACATACACAGACATACATGATACAATTTGCAGTGAAATGCTTTTGACATTCTGTCCACATCAGTAATTTTAGAATAAAATAAAAATAAAATGAATAATAATTAGAATATAATAAATAGAAAATAATGACAAAATGTTTAAAGAATATGTGGGCCCGTATGTGCAAAAATGCAGTGGTGATATCTAAAGTCTAAGTAACAATTCTAAGCAGTAATTATTATTTCTACAGTTACAATTAGTTTAATAACACAAACTAGACGTTAACCAGTTAGTTGGCTAACATTTTTTACTACCTGTGTTGACACAAACAATGTAATATAAATAATAAATGATATTTATCCAAATATTATTAATCCAGTTTGATGTTGTTGTTGAAGTTTTGATGATGTCGTTGTTGTTATTTTGTTGATGGAGCTTTTTTTTTGGCTGATAATTTCTACAGTAGATGTGTGTTCAAATTTTAAAACATTTACTTGTGCTCTTGAGTGGTACAACAGTTCACTCTATCATCAAAGATAATGAGTCACAGAACAATGCCTCAGCCATCCATAGTCCAAGAGAGCTAATTTGGCACAAGGAAGGCAGTTCCACTTTACACTTTACTTTTTTTTTTAATATCATTTTTCATCAGAGTATGTAGCATGAACTGTGATGTAACAAGACCAGAAGCAGTCCAAATAGATGTGCTAGCTAGCATCCTCTGTCTTGGGGGAAAAAACATGTCATGTGATAGAGAAGAACCAGCTAGTGGGTGGGAATTTGGAGAAAATTGGGTAAAATCAATAGCTTAGAAGGTGTAGTTCGACAGGCACTCTAGGTAGTTCGACAGGCATTCATTTGCTTTCAAATGCTGCAATTGTATGCATTCCCAGTGACCAGAGTCCTCATTTTGAGCTCTCTCTCTCTCTCTCTCTCTCTCTCTCTCTCTCTTCTTTCTTTTTATGTTTCAAGGGAACAGCGTTTTTATGTTTCAAGGGAACATTCTCCCATTTGAGTCGTGCCACATTGTGGTTATAATCAAAGAATCTTAATCTTTGATGCCATGTGCTTTGGGAATCGCAGTCTAGTGAAGCACTGTTTTAGATCCTCCCAGTCTGCCTGATATTGTAAGATCGATTACTTGGACACTCACCCATTCCTTCCTATCAGTGGACCAGAGTAAGGCCAATCCATGTGTAGTTCAGCTCTGAAATGAACAAACACACTAATCACAGTGCCCCTTAGTGGTGAGTTAGGTAAAAGAATAAATCTTTTCTGATGTGAGTCCTACTGGAAATTCAGTTTTAATTGTTGTCTTTTTAGTCTAATAATGCTGCATGACCAGATTCAGTGCAGGCTCTGATTCATTTTGATCCAAAATGTTCTGCCAAATTTCAAAGGCAACATTAACTCTAAGGTGAAGTGTAGGAGTGCCCTGTGGTTTTTGAACTGGCAATGTGCCATCTTCATTATGCTAACCTTTCTGTTTTCTTCTGTTTGACCAATCATTTCTCATTGCTCCCTAATGTTTATGATCAGCGGCACATATTACATGGGTAAGGGAACAAATATTTCAATATGGCAAGCACTCAGGTTCAAGACTTTAAAATCTTGAAGTTCACGACTCTACAGTTTTCCTTTAATGGTATACAGAAACTCCACTTCATGTACCTCCATTGAAGTTTGTTTAACAGACTTCACTGCAGGCACTCAGACTTAATTTTACTGACGTTAAAGCACTTCTGTTCCAATGCCCTAAGAGCAGCTTTTTGTCTGCTTACCAGTGTTAAGTGTTGCATGAGAATTACGTCTGTCAAAATATTGTCCTTTCATGAGCAGGATAAGTTGTGGCTTGCTGAGGCTTTTTGATTAGATGCTTTTCAGTTTGATGCATACCTCCACTTAGATGTCAGCAGGGGAGGTTCTCCGCATGCTATTACCTCCTATTGCATCAGCCTGGCCCAATAATTATGCAGGATTATTAACACAATTATTTGTCCTAGACCTGGCTGACATTGGTTGACACATATTGTTCACAATAAAAGCTAGCTTCTGATTCTTTTTATTGTTAGTGCCAGTCAGTCTGCTGGAGTGTAACAGCTCTTTTCTTTTCTCAGGCCCCTGAGAGAAAATACTTTCGAATTAAAGATCTTACCATTTTTAAAAATTAAAACAAGATTGTTTATTCAGAAGATAGCTTTTGAACGAATTAACCTACCTATTTACACACTGCAGTATTTTGTCTGCTGTACCACTTACAAAGAAATGATTTGCATTTATTTTTGTACGAACAACCTGTTTTATATTATGGTCTAGGACATATTGTAGTGTGGACAGACCATTAGCAAGTTCTTAATAAGCTAATGCATCTGATGCATATTATGTACTATTTTATATACAGGTTTTGTGGTTTTCATAAATGTCTATTGATTTTTTTTAGATTATTAAATTCCATAATATTAGCAGTTTTATTTAATTAATTATCATTTTATTAATGTAATGTTTTATAAAGTATACATATGTTATCATTTTTATATTTGTAAATTTTAACCTGTATTTTCGGCTCATGTTCTCTATGTCCAGACTGTGGATTCACCATGATCCTAGCTAGAATAAGGCAGTTACTCAGAGTAAGTGTCTATTTCTAACAGGCAGGACGAATAAGCTAAACTGGTAAAAGGGAGTAAAATAGCTTTTGGTTACTGTAAAGTTCAGAATGTGCAAATGCCCACACAATGCCTGCAGTGTCCCAGGACCACCTGGTTCACAGATTCCAGTGTAAGTACACTGAGTGCACAGTATACTTCCTATTCAACAAAGAATTCATTGTTTTAAACAGAAACACTTTAAAAGAAGCCTCCATAAATTTTCACCACAGAATATGTAACATGTTTCAGCATGTGTAACAAGTTTGTACTTGTTGCTTAATGTTGTTAATTGTATCTACTCAGAAAACAAGTAGTTTTCTATACTATTTCACCTACTTAAAGTTACAGCACTCTTATATTAACAAATGAACAGGCACCATTATTATTATTATTATTATTATTATTATTATTATTATTATTATTATAATAATAATAATAATTATTATTATTATTATTATTATTATTATTATTATGCAAGTGAGTAAAATTATAAGAGTTAATATAAATATAGCTTATACATATAAGCTACATACAGCAAATATTTTTTATAAAGTCAGTAAGTCACATAGTTTGTTTATTTTACATTTTTTTTAGGTAGACCTCATTTAGATCTTATTGTTAGATGTTCTGTGGTTATTAGCTTTAAATAATACTGGTGTTAATTCATTTATAGTGCATGCTGGCTTGCCAAGGTGGAGAAAAATCCAGAGTAGATGAAGCTCTCCATGAGGTCATGAATTGGAAGGCAGGTGTCTTCAGAGCACCCTTCAAACAGTACTATCTCCAGCAGACACCAGAACCAAAACAACAGCTGCACTCCTCTGGATCCCTTTTGATGTGGCACAGCCATCACTCTTAGTTTATATTCCATTTTAATCCCTTTGAAACATCCAGTCCATTTCCTTGTGTCATCCGTGAAGAACAAAGTCTGCAACTGCAGTCTACCCTGCAACTGCAATCTATTTTACAACAGGCTGTCTTTGCATGTTGTGGCCAGTCAGTCAGATTAGTTGAACATAAGTGAACTATTTGCCTACTGTGTTTGCACACAGAAGAACGTGAACTCAGCATTTAACACCTTCTGTGCAGTGAAACACACACACCAGTGAACACGGGCAGCCCCAAACCACAGCACCTGGGGAGCAGTTGGGTGAGATAGATGCCTTGCTCAAGGGCCCCTCAGTCGTGTCTTGCCCTAGGCTATGGCAGCCCCCAGTTTCATCTGATGACATTTGAAAATAACAACAAATAAATCATTACATGTTTTAAAGGTTAAGAAACAATGGCTTTTTGTGCCTTGTTTTGTTTCACAAGTTTCCCATAGGGCCAGTAAAATTCAGTCTATGAGAGATGCATTAGGATTATTAGGAACTACCAAATGGGCAATAACTTGAATGTATTGTTAACAGTCCTGCACTGCACTAGCCATAACATTTACGTACGACATGGCTAGTGTCAGTGGTAGGCTGTGTGCTTTTTGGTAAAGTCTTCAATGATGATGAAGTTTTGTGGAAGTAAAAACAATTCATTCTAGCATTTAAATGGCCACTTTTCAGTTATTTTGAGCTAAAAAAGAAATGCATAGTTTAAGTAACTTTACTGCTGCTTGCTAGGTTGTTTTGAAATAGCCCTTTACATAACCTCTAATTTTACCTTATTTTACTAAAGTAGGTAATGGCCTACATGAAACTATGACAGTAGGTTATGGGATAAAGCCTTTCAACTGATCAACAACATCAGAATGTTTTGAATGATATGTGAATTGGGTACCCTGTTCTCAAGTTGCTAGCATTCACGGCACATACACTAAAACAATGTGATTACGTACATAGGCCTGCAGTTCGTTCTGAGAATGCTATGGTCGATTACATTTCTAAAAGATTAGGCCCAGATCATAAAATAAAACAATTTGACTGGCTGATCCTGCTGTTATGTTAGATTTTGCATTTTCCAAATTTCTTTTTAATTACAAAAATTTGTTCTTCCTACAGATGTGTCTGTCTGTCTGTGTGCATGCTCTTAAATCATTTTCTCAAATTTAATTTAAAAGGAATCAATTGGGAAAATAGGCAGAAGCAGATAGATTAAAAACAGTAAATAAATGCATTCATAAATAATATTCTGCCACTGACTTTGTTGCATTATCATTAGTGGTATGACCTCTTTTAAGAATTCTAAAGCCTTTTCAGGTTTTGCAGCATGTCTCCATAAGAGGGCAGTATTTAATATGAATTGTCTTCTTCAAATACAGTCAAAGAGGTGAATAACTACAGGACCCTTATGTAATAATACAGCTGTGTCAGTGGTGGCCTGTGATTTTCACTGTAATAATTTCACATCACCTAAGTATGATTTACAGGCCTGGCTTTGGGGAACATGGGCTTACAGTATAACACACTGATGTGGCACATGTAAGAGTGCGTAGGTCTTGGACACAGTACAGTGTGCAGAATGTACAGAAGGTCACTGAAATGAGAGAAAGAAACGTAGATAAAGAGGAAGAAAGGAGTTTATTTATGTTTACATGCTATATAAAATGAAAAGTAAAATACATGTATCTGTAAATCTTACTTGTTACAAATAGCAAATCACTAAGTACAACTAAAAGTAATTTCAGAGAATTCATGTGTCATTTGTGAAATGTTCACCTCTACACGGCAATGGGAAGAGGTCAAACATATAAGCACTGCTTTAATCCGGACACATTAGTATTGACCTCTGAAAATGGATTGGACAATCTATGAATGCATTATAGTGTGGCATTCAAATATACCCAAGCAGCATGCCAAAAAGATGATCATAAAATACATTTAGAACACTGATTCAGGAAATATATACATGAATTTAATTACAAAAACTATACATTAATGTGAAATATCAATATGATATATTTGTATATTCACTATTTTGTAAACATTCAAAGTCATGACTACTATTACATGATACTTTGGTGTTTTTTAGCTACTTCATTGAAAGCTTATTACAAAAGTGTGTTGAGTAGTTTCATGCTATGTCTAGGTTTTCATTAAAAGTGTATAACGTTTGTGTGAATGATCTCAAAACCTTTTTGAGGGAAATGACTCACAACTGAACGCAATTGCACAACTAGACGTATTCACAGTGTTTTTAAATGCATTGTGGAAATGTCAAAAAAAAAAAAATTTCCTTAAACATAAATTAAATAAACAACTCTGCAGTTTATCCTATTCATTTCACTCTGGGATTTTTAAATTTCTTAATACTTAATGACACAAAATGTTTACATGAAAACAAATCTGGTAAACAACATTCTTTTCTTGAATCTTATTGGTTTAGATATGTCTACGTAAAAAAGAATAGAACGAAATTATAAAGTCAAAGTGTAAAGTGTTATATGCAGTGATCTGATACATTCACGTTTATTTTCAGTGTCAACTATTGCAATACTTATCTATTAGGCAATACTCAACAAAGAGGCCCTTCACATTATTAGCATCCAGGCAAAATAGAAACGAATGCTGAAAAATTAAAAATCCCACATCAAAAGTAGTGTTTTTCACTGCTGGTGTATCTCCTGTAAGAGCATGGCCTGAATGCTCAAGGCAATTTTACCACCACCACACAGGCTCCAGCTCTGCCAATGTTCAGCGGCACCTCCTAGAACAGCAAAAGGGAGGTTAATGGCCAATATCCACAACGGTGACCCCACTGAATGCACCCTTCCACCCTGCTTCCACTCACATTACAACTGCAGGTCTTTTCTATATAGACTATGTGTCTACAGTAAGTGGTGAGGCATAACAGATGTTCGCTAGGTGAATCAGAGGTTAACACATGCTCACTGAATGACTGAAGGGTTAAGTCAGTGTTTGTTCACTGCTATTGTGTGTGATGGAAAAAGCTCTCAATAGAAGGAAAGCCTCTGGCTTCCTCTCAGTCCCTGTTGATCATCTGACTGCTGCAGAAACATTCATAGTTTACCTGACCAGGCTTATGTACCAGCAACTTTATAGAAAACAGACTTCTTTTAAATATGCAATGTGAAATCAACAAGCCACAAATAAATAAATAAATAAACTAATTAATTAATTAATAAATAAAACAGTTTAATTAAGCCAAATGTTAGGCAATATGACAAACAATGCACAACATAGCACTGATCAAAATTACCTCTGTCCACTCATTATTCTGTGCATCATAGGACTCTACAGTGTTTAGATAGGACTGGCCATCGTATCCACCCACTGCATAGAGTCTGTCACCAAGCAAACACACTCCAACTGCATCGCGTGGAACACTGAGTGCCGAAACCATGGTCCAGGTGTCTGTTTTTTGATCATACCTGCCACGACAGCAAAGAACAATTTGTAAATCTAATTTAAAAGCAAACATAACACAAGTACTCTTCATTACCTTTATGCCTTGCTCACAAACATACTGTTCTCAGGTTGCTAGCATTACCGACGCAAACAGTGGGATTACATACATAAACCTGAAGTTCGAGCGGAGAATGCTATGGTCGATGACATTTCTGAATAGATTAGGCCCACTTCAAAGAAATAAAACTTGACTGACTGATCATGCAAATTTCCGTTGATTGAACAAAATTGGTTCTCTCTCCTTACTGTTTGTGTCCATGCTTTTAATTGTGTTCTCAAATTTAATTTAGAAAAAATCGATTGGGAAGATGCAGATAGATTATAAACAGCATAAATAAAAGCATTCATAAATAATGTTTTTTGAATAATGTCTATTTTGTATTTATATGTTTATATGTAAACTGTTAGGACTTCAGAGAAAGCTTAGCAGGTCTTGGACATAATAATAAAACAATTAACCTCTTTTGGGTAATCGAAAGCCATTTTCTGTTTTTAGAAAGATTTGTAAATCTAACTTGAAAGCAAACATAACACCAAGTGCTCTTTACTACGTTTATTTCTTGTTCAGAAAGTTGACAATCTGCATTATAAAGAAGCGTAACAGACTATTTGTACTCTTTTATCACTTTCAGACTTAAAGTTCTTTAAATTGACATATGATAGCGTTGTAATAATTGCAGTAATATTAGTGCGTTATTAATTGATAGATTTATATTAATAGATAAATTAATAGATAAAAGTATCAGTAAATATTTGTATATTTATATTCAGTCTCATTTAATTGTTTTTTAATTATTATTTTCAAAAATCCTGATCGGGGTACTTATTATTAATTACATCATAAATATTTAGATTTAATGTTAGTTGGCATATATGAATAAAAGTATGTATATGTAATATATATACATATAATATTCTTGATAGAAACTGATATTATGAAAATAATAAAGATGTTAATTAATTCTGTACCTAAGCATTACCCTAATTTTAGTGTTGCAGTTCCTCACTATGACCAGCAGAGGGAGGATGGAGTCAGTTTATTAAATGTCTAAGCACCACATACCACACCGGAAAGGGTTTTTTTTCTCCTAAGCGTAAAGGCGTGCCTGCCTGGAATTTTAGCCCTTCCGGTAACCGAGGCTTGAACATTTTAAAAGCTGTTTCGTCGTGTGTGGAAATGAACGTTTTTGCTGCGGGATTTTACCTCTCCACACAGTCAGAAAGCCGAGAGCAGTGGTTTGAAGCTGGTGCGTCATGGCCGCCCACAGCGTACAGAAAGCCGTTGTATGTGGCCACGCCCACTCCTCCTCTCCGCTTCGCCATTGGCGCGCACATGCTCCATTTGTTAGTGTGGGGATCGAAACATTCCATGGAGCGCAAGCACGAGCTCCCATCACGTCCACCCACTGCGAACAACCTGAAACAATAGAGTCCAGACACTCCATCATTATATTAACATGCTTTATATATATATATTATGACATATATACAGCACACAGGTTACAATATAATATAGTAGCATGCCTGGCCAACCTCGAAGATGGCTATCCCAGGGGCCTCGATCAAAGTAAAATGAAACTGAGTTTGCTGAGCAGTGTGCTGTGGAATTGACCTCCGCCCCTTATCCACAGTGCCCAGGAAGCATTTGGAGATTAGGTAGGTGCCTTGCTCAATGGCACCTCAGTCGACTCTTGTCAGTTGCACCGATCGAACCTGGAACCTTTTGGTCCCAAGGCTGATTCCTTACCCACGAGCCTATGGCTGCCCCAGCCATTAACATGTGCCATTCAGTGGCATTCAGTGGGCTTTTAGTTTAAGCCTCTTTCATTGACATCAGTCAGTCAGGGTTGCGGTTTCATTGGAATCATTGGGAGAAAGGCAGGAATAGCCCTGGACAGGGCATCAATCCATTGCAGGGTACAACACACACACACCCATTCACTCACACATTAACACCTAGGGCAATTTAGCACAACCAATTTGCCTACAATGTGTGTGGATTGAAACCAGAGCACCTGGCAAAATATGTCAACTATTTTATTGACATTTTGATCAATTTTTCTTTGATTAATGGTTTACATTACCCACAATGTAGGTTTACTACTTTCTGAGATTTAGCTGCTGCTTTACTGATACATAAAGAGTGATGCAGCAGTGCTTTAGTCCTTCTTTCTTATAGTCCATCTTTCTTACATTCTCATCTTAATAACGCTGCTTTAAACCGTTCATGTTAATCCTGCAGTCAATTATA
>JAOVVF010000036.1:15145588-15178855 GCA_028565595.1 Duopalatinus emarginatus | reverse complement strand
CTGGACTGATGACTACATAGACCGTTGTCTATGTAAGCCTACCCTGGAAGTACACATGGTATAAATGTGTTTAATTTACCAAGTAAAATAAATAGAATTTGAGCTAATGTTGACAGGGGCAGCTAAGCACCTACACAGTACTTAATGTGAAAGCTACTGCTACAGGATGAGGATTATATGCACTGAATGATATATGGGTCAGATGTGAGCAAACAGTAAGTGCAAATAACATGGATATTTGAAAACTATAGAACTTAACAAATGGTTGTCTCGTTATTTTCTTTAGTTTTGTTAAGATAAAAGTCTGGTTATCTAATCTGTATCTCAGTGACATGTGGTATGTGTTAGATGAAATGTATATTTAGTCTTATTGGTGAGTTGGTGACAATGGTGACATACCACAACTTGAAAGCATGCCACAGTTGTGTGCAGGACAAGTAAGCAGGGTCAGATTCCCAACAGTTGTAAATACATACCTTATATCCCAGTGTCACTGTAGCTACTGGGTAATTCAAAGTTATTGTGTACAATCTGCTTAAATATGAATAACTGAATTATTCCCCAAGAGTTCACATTATTTTTATAATACAAAGCCATTTTGTGTCAACAAGTGTGTCATATATCCTGTTTTTAACAATTCAGTATTGTAAAGCACACACACAAGTACTTTCAAGGTTGTGTTTTTCCTCTAAATTAAAAAACAAATGCCCTAGGGTTTGTCACTCAGGGTTCTCAGTTAGGTGTGTGGTTGTTTTCCTCCAACAGGACAAATGCCAGTCTGAGCTCCCTCTGTATTTTTTTCTTCTTTTTTTTCTAAACTGAGCATTGAACTGAACTGAAAAGTGACTCTAATGTAAAAGGCACTGGAGACTCTGAGCTTATTATTATTGTGGTGAGACATTCCAAAACAACACTGAATTTTGCTTGTGGTAGCTATAACAGGTTTCTTCATTACATGAGGGTCCAGATGACATAAATCAGTCATGTCCTGTAGAACATCATGCATACTCTTATCTTTTCTATTCCTATACAGGAACATGAAGATGCAATAAATTAAATAGATTAATATTTAGTGAACGTGTTCATAAAAAGCGGGTGTTTAGCACAGTAGGGCATTTTGATATGGTAACCTGTCCATAACGTCAAAATGTACAAAAACTTTAACATAACCAAAAATCACACAATATAGTTAAAAAAAAAACTATGCTAATACAGTGACACTTCCTGTGTATTTACAGCATAGACTGTACATAAAAGTGGACTGCATGACAGCAGTTGAAAAGTGAAGCCAAAACGTCTCTTACGTCCTCTGGTGGCTGGCTGCAATACAATTTTTAACCCTGCCTAGCTGTGTTCTGTCAATTCTGTAAGCCCCCTGATGTTAATATCCCCCAGAATTTTTCCTCACAACAAAATAATTTCTAGAAGTTATTTTGTGCTATTTAAATGGGTGTGACAGTGAGGTGATTGCCAGCTGTTGATTGACAGCTAATACTGACTATCTGATATTGTGAACATACACATTCAGGCAGTCACATGGCCTCGCCTCCTGACTGTGTATGGTTCCGATTTTCCTCTACTGCACAAGCTTCTATTGCATTTCAGCTACATTTTGGCTTCAAAAACATCACAATGGTGGTAAACGGGGATGTACTGTTCACCGTTATATGCAATCTATGACTTATACTTGGATTTAAAGTGGTCATAGGCTAATTTCTTTATAAATAAATATGAACACAGTGATAAAAATTCCAACAATGTCATATCCCACACGCTTGACTCATTTGTTACATCCCACAGGATGTGAGGATCCCAGTCTCAATAGATAGCTCTTGTGAAGCTTTCTGGTAAACATTGTAACAAAAAAAACGAATTGTTTGCCTACTTATGGTACTTATGGGAACCACGCTATTATGGGGTTATGGGGAAGCTGTGGATCGAGTTTAGAGAAGCAGTCTTGTAACTGAAAATTTGCATGCTCAATTTCCAGTACCAACAAGACACAACTGAAGTGTCCTTGAACGAGGCACCTTAACCCCCCCAACTGCTTCTTGGGTTCCCTTCACTTGTTAAATGCTAAAAGTGAAGCTTTGCGTATTTCATTTCAGATATTCTGCTAGTCAAAAAAATCTTAAATCTGTTCAAGTCTTAAGTTGTGAAATATTAGCAAAAATTATTGTGGATCTGCAAAAGGGAGAAAATTAAAAAAATCACTTACTTTCCATTGAGAGCGGTGACTCCCACTGTGCTGCGTGGAGTGGACATACTAGCCACATAATTCCACTGTCTTGCTTGCGGGTCCCACCTTTCCACTGTGTTCAGATAGCTCCATCCATCATGACCTCCCACCGCATACATAGGTCCTTCCAGGACAGCGATCCCTTTTCAAAGGAAAAAAATAAAGCACACGTGCTTTTGTTCCCTCTAATGGTATGTATATCCTTAATATTATCTCTCAGCAGATCCCATTTATTATAAGCAGAGCTACAAAAATTGGAACATTTAAATGAGACTGCCATCACATGAATTGAGATGAGAATTGAAACTTCTCTTAAACAAAGCACCAGGAGCTGAATAGATTGCCCAGTGGCTGGCCCTGAGGAGCAACCATTAAGTATTCATGCAGCATCTTGCCGCCTCCGCTGCAGAAAGGTCTCTCCTGCTTCTGTAATAAATCTCCGGCTGTTGCTTTTTTGGCTCTCGACATAAACTGTCCTTTGAACCCTATTTTGAATTGGCTGTAATATTGCACTGCACTGGAGACCTCATGGTGCGTCTATTTTATGAAGGTGCTGTAAATTACACTGAAGAACACGCACTCAATTTTCTTCCAAAATTGCCTGCCATGTTTTTGACGAATATTTTCTTGTCGGCTGTTCACTGTGGTGGCATCATCTGATTTGTATCAGGTACTTTCGATGTGTGCCCTTATTTGATTTGCTGACTAGTGTGAGTGTATTAGTTAGAAGATTGTACAGTCTCTAGATTTATGTACACAGACAAGCTAATGGAGTGGTCTTAATCATGTGCAGTTTGCCTCTAGTGCTATTATGGAAATAGATGTGGTCTCTTAAAAAGGTTGTATATTATGAGTTTATTTGTCAAGAGCAGATTATTATATTGATCCACTGGTCTGCATAGTGAACCACATGTTATTTTGTTAGTTACGTTATAAATGCACCTAAATGTACTTTGCTTACTTTTGCTTTCATAGTGTGTCTGCTATATACTGTTAGAGTTGTTTATTTTTCATTCAAGAGTTTAAATGCCTTTCTAGGCCTATAACAATCTGAATATTTTGTCTATACCCTTTTTCTATTCACAACAGTATTGTGTAATGGATTTGGCTAGTTTCTAAAGTTTAAGCTTTTGTTCACATTATTCTGGTTGAGAAATTAGCCCCACCCCAGCTGGGACACAGCTGCTAAGCTGTGCAGCTCATGACCCACTCTAGTTTCAACAGAGGGCATCATTTGGAACAGTCAGAAAACATGCCAATGCTTTCACTGTAATAACAGTTTGTTTTGCAAGCAGCAGGGAGCCTTAAATACTACAATTTCTTCTTCCTTTCAGGAGCTTTTGGTGCTTTTTCTTTGTTCATCAACAGCTGTTGTATTAACCATAAGTAGTTATGTTACAGGAAGATACAGAAAAATACAGGGAAATACTTGTGAGGCAGCTTAGGTATACCCGATGGATATGGATATTACTTTGGTTGAATTATAGAAAATGAAAATAGGATTTGATCAAAATTTTGTTTGTCTGCCAATGATACATGTTGACATTTTTATTTAAAAAAAAAGACATGGATTTTATTTTTTATTACTACTTTCAAACCTTGTCTTGGCTGTCTGCCTACAGAGATCACATAGAATAAGGGCCCTGTTTTACATACGCAGTAGTAAATGCAGTAACATAGCCAAAAAAGTAATGAATAATGATATGATTTAAAGTTGTTAGATAGGCATGTGTCACAGCATAAAAAAATCATAACACAAAGCAATTCAGTTTGTAATGGGACACCAGCTAATTTTCAGAAAATTTGACCACATGAAGGGTTTTACCAGGCTGTCAGACACTTATCTTTGAGGGAGATACGTTCTCTTGGATAATACGAATGAAACCACTATGCTCCCTGCTTTCACCAAGATTATACAAGCTTTGTAATTTAATTGCAAGGCCTTTTAACAAGTACAGCAAAGCCAGTTCCCATCATACAACTGATTTCAAAATGTGCAAAATTCTAATTATATGACAGGAAGAAAACATTATTATAAGATTTATAGGATGTACCTAGTCCATGTCTGTGGGTTGACATAGGAGGCATGGTGGACCATACTTTAGTCAGTGGATCATAACACTCCACCGTATTGGATGTCTTGAGTCCATCCCTTCCCCCTACCACATAGAGCTTGTTATCGATGACTGCTACACCGAACTGAAGTCTCCGGCCATTCATTATGCCAACCTGGATCCATGTGTTAGTGCGAAGATCATACTTCTCTATTGTTGTAGAACCTGAAAGGAAAGCGGCTTAGTTAAGTGCCATAATTGTGGCTTTTTAAAATTACTTATAATTACATTTTTTATTTATTTCTCAGAACAGTATGCTTTTTTTCTTTATTGGTATAATATAGTGTTTAACAGTGCAATAATGTATGATCTATAACACACAAACTGATTTTCCACCTTTTGATGCATCCATGCCTCCTACTGCATAAAGTGCCCCGACAGTGGACTTGCGCGGTTTGGTCCTAGGACTCTGTAGCATCGGCCGACGCTCTGGCAACAAATGGTACTTCATTGCCTCCATCAGTAGCTTTTGACATTCCAGATCTTCACAAAACATCTTATTGTTTTCCAAGTCGGCAAGAAGCTACAACAATATACACATAATGCATCATTCAATATTTAAAAATATAGATATATAGTGCTTTAACCTTTTTTAAATTCATATTATAATTTCTAATAATTTCTATAATTTCTAATTTTTAAAGTGATGGCTGCTTGGGATATTAGATCTAATATCTATCAGTGTTTTCTCAGTAAAACTACTTGATTTTATAAAAAATGTGAACTATTGCAAACATTAAGTTTTATTTATGACTGTCATAATCTTATCTTTCAAACTAAAATACATCTGTGTCCTGTTCTTTCATTTGTACTTTGATTGGGAAATATCTGGTAAGGGTCCTAAACCAAACATGTTCCAGCAAGACGTGATTTGCAAAGATTGGAATGGAAAAACTCAAATGGCCTATACAAAGCCCTGAACACCTTTGGGGTGAACATGAAAGTGATTACTTACAAGGCCTGCTCACAAATCCCTCAGCCATGCTCCACATATGAGTGTGATCGCTAGATGTCTACAAACCTTTGCCCATGTAGTGTGTTTTACTTTCTCATTCTTTAGCTCATTTCACATTCTCCTTCTAACGTATGCTGTTAACATGTTACAGATATGTTATGCAGCACAAAGCGAATAATATCATCCCAAAAAGTGATCAAATCTAGAGGATGTATATTTGACTTGGGACCTTTAGTTGTGCCACAAATAAGCCAAAATGAACTACCTTAAAGCAATTGTTAACCATGAATAATGTGAATTCCATAAATAAAACCTTATATTGAAGCCATTTTATGTTTGCCATGCTAAGTGCGAGCACATTTATTTCAGGCTTCCCTGTCAAATTAATCCCAGCAGGTGATTTTTTTAACATTACAAGCACTTCAATTCATTTTGAATAAACAGTTTTTAAATCTTCCAAAAAATATATTACATTTTTCTCAGAACTAAGTGCTTTCATTAAATCAAGCGCTGCTCCACAGATCACAAAGTCTTATGGTGTCTCATAAGCAAACCTGAGGCGGCAGAAGGGGTAGGCGTATGTAGGCGAGTAATAATCCTAGATCTTGTTGCCGTTGCTGCACATCATAGCGCACCCACATCATCAGCGCCTGGAAAATGGTCTCTTCGTCTGGAACATTGATGTCATCACTGGACAGTAGCTTGACTATTTCCGTGGTAGGAAGTAAGAGAAACTCCTGGTTCTGAATGACTTCCAAAAAGTGTTCCTGAAAGATCAATGTGGTCTAATTAGAAAAGTTCGGTGCACCATAGCAGTGCTGTCCTGTTAAAAAGCAAATGCTTTGTGAATGTTCTGTATATTGGACTGAAGCTCACTAACTTACTAAGCCATTTATCCTTAGCTGATTTATTTCCATTACATTAATATTATTCTGCTTTATAATGTAGAAGCCTAACTGTTAATCTACTGTATAATCAGTAATGATCATCTTCAGCTCTAATGGTCTGGGTTAATGTTAGTCTAATGGCCCTATATTTAAGTCTTTGCCTGATTGCTGCTTAGAATTCTCTCTAAACCTTTTTTTTAAACAGCTGCATTAAAGAGATAAACAAATCTAAGATCATCCATAAAGCACTCCAGAATCTGCTGTCTGTGTGTGATCTTTTTTTTGTTTTTGAATGTGTAATGGACAAAATTGGTGTGAATTTTAATTGTATTTAAATTAGCACATCTAAATTTCGTTTGAATTAAAGGGGCGTAATATTTGCAGGTTGAAAATATTAATACTTGTATTGGTTGGTTAGTGGTTGGTTAACCTTGTATTGGAGTTCAGTGGTTGGTTAACCTTGTGTTATTCAGTTGTTAATGCATATTGTTCAGTAATTACCAGCAATATAATTAATATAAAATAAAAATAAGACTATAATTATGCTATTATAAATGGGGGCAATTAAGTGGAGGAAGCTGTTGCACTTAAAGAACCAGTCTTGTGACTTAAAAGGTCACCTGTTCGGTTTTTGCATTCTGACCTGACCTGACATGACTGAAGTGCCCTTGCGAAACGCACCCATACCCCCAACAACTCCCTGGGCATTAGGGGTAGTACTGCCTACTGCTTTGGGCAAGTGTTCTCACTGCCCCCTAGTGTGTGTGCTCACTAGAGTGTGTATGTGCGTGCTTCGTTTAACAGATGGGTTAAATGTATAGGTCAAATTCCTCTTTGTGTACAAGCACAGTGGTCAATGAGTGGTTCACTTCACTTTCACTATTAGGAAAATTATCAAAAGAAGGACCTTGATTTTGTGAAATTCTATCTTTTCTCTCATTAATAAGTGGCCATCAAATATTTCTATTATTCTCATGTACACAACAAGCATACCAACAATTTTCTACCTAGTGTGAGACAGCTAAATGCCAGTGACATCTCTCATTGAGACACAAAGTAGCATAGTGCTTAGGTTTCTGACACACTGACAGTGTTACACAAAGGAACAGGATGTCAGGATTGCACAGGGATGGACAAAAACAAGCTAATCAAAATAGACCTTTTTTTATCTGAACACAATGGATGGTGGAGCAGGAAGCCCTGTTCGCCCCTTGTCCATTAGGGGAGTGATTGAAAAGGAAGTTTCCCTGCTTGTGCGCTCTGATTAGATTAACCTCACTGATCTGGGAAGCACTGTGTAAACAGCCTGTGCAGATGTCCTTCAGGAGATAACAGTCATCCTCCTAAGTTGTTTCCGCACTTTGGCAGTGGTATGTCATCTGACAAATGTGTATGGTTGGTCCTGAAGCCCCAGAGAATACTAAATGTGTTGTTTTTTTGGAGGGGACAAAGTAGCTGGATACATGTACTAAGCCAACTAGCTTTGAAAATATCACATAAAAGCAATATATGAGCTTATATATTTGTTTTGCCATAAGAGTGGAAAGCCTTTTGGTTATTTCAACCATAGTGCCAGACCTACCATAGTGTAGTTGTGTGCCACGTTCAGCAGATCCATGCATCCTTGAGCATCAGCAAAGGAGCGGATCCCTAGGCAGTTAGATGGGTGAAGTTGTTTCATGAGAAAGTTGCAGCAGACCTCAATAACCTGTGAGAGCTGGAGAAGACAGGCTGCAGCTAATAGGCTCTCAATTGTCTCTTCCTTTAGCTCAAGTACACCTATAAATTTAAAGAAAAAAATAGTTTTTTTTACTGAAGTGTTATATATATATATATATATATATATATATACAGATACTAACCCGTGTAAGCAAAATGAACTAATGATCTCAGTGCTTCTGGATCGACACCTTCCATTTTGATCTCATCCTGTTTTGCCTCCCGCACATTGTTGGTGAACATGGCAGCGAAATAGTCTGAAACTGCGCTTAACACAAGCCTGTCATTAACAAAAGAATACAAAAACATTATTATATTACTATCTGCTATTTCTGTGTAGCTGTCTAAATAGCAGTACTACTGCTCTGTATCATGCTATGTGAGGGAGTCATTAAACATTCACTTTTAGTTTAGTTGTTTTTTAACCAGGTTAGTCAATGCAGAGCCTTGATTGAGTTCACTGACCCCCTCAGTCATTGGGGAGCCTAAATTCATTTTCCTACTTTGTTACATCAACTGCTAGGAGCCATGGGTTTGCTGGGAAAGCAGTTATGTGTTTTAAATTAATAATGTCAGGGTTCTGGCATTTTAGAGTTACCGCTAAAAGTGAAAATGAAGAAAACTGGCTTTGAAGATTTCAGTTTGACTATGGCACAGGAGCATTGTAGACTTTTTGACAGCTGTATCTGATTACGAACTTTTGATTAGCATTCTGTCTGTTTTGCTATGGTATGTATTTTCCAGCAGCATGATATTCATTGTATGAGGAAATCACATTTAATTAGCACAAATAAGGCATATTTAGGCTGACTGTTTTCACTTCTGAGTTTGTTAATCTGGCTCCTTCCTCAGCATGGCACATGGCAGGAATAGTATGTGTGGCCTTTTAAAGCTGAGGTGACAAAGCATGTTATAGGCATTACAAACCAGTAGCCAAAAGCTGTCTTAAAATAATATGCTCAGGGCAAATGTAACATTAAGTGTTGCATCTTTTTACAGGCTTCTTTCAATCTTTAGGGTTGGAGTTTCAATTTGGCTGGGAGATTATTTACCTGTGTGCAGGGATCTTGTGATCGCCAGCTATCAAAAGCACATCACACAGCTGCTTATGTTGCAGGTAAGTCTCCATCTTCCGGAAGGTCTGCTCTGCATGGTTCGTGGCCTGGAAAAACTCATCTGAGCAGTTGGAGCTCATCCTAGAGTAATTACTCAAAGTCAACCTGTGAAGAACCAGAAGAATAGTGGTTTAGTCCCAGGCCATAAGAGGGCACACAGTGAATCTAAGAGTACAATTACATTAACATTTACATTTACGGCATTTAGCAGACATCCTTATCCAGAGCGACTTACAAAAGTGCTTAGTTAATTAGTAGTATACAGGAACCCTTTTTTTTTACTGACTTTCTTTGGATTATTACTGTTTACTATACATAAATATACAAATTTATTTAATACTATACAAAAATAATATAATAAAAAAATTATATTATATTATATTATATGTATATAAATATAGAAATGAACACAACACATGTTAAAGTTTATATGACTATCAGGGAATTTATTATTATTATTATTATTAGTAGCAGTAGTAGTAGTAGTATTAAATACACAATGTGATGGACCTATCAGTGATGAATCTCACTGAATGTGCATTATGAGTGGATAATGTCTTGTATTTGTATATTGTATGCACACCTGAAGTGTAGTGTGTAATAAAGGCCTATTGTAAATGTGTAGGCTGTGCAAAACAGGTTAATGCCAAACCTGAAATACATTTTTCCTCCACACATCTCACTGAGAAATGCATAATAGCCCATATCTCTTTCCTTCACACATGTCCTTCACACTTTTAAATTAAAACCATTAGAGCTGAACTCTGTAAATAAGTGGATTGAGAAGCGTAATATACCAAGGGGGCAGCTTACCATTAAAAAAAAGGAGCGTTTTCTTGTGAATAGACATGGGCTCAGCATGGCATCTGGCTTCTTCCCAGCACTGAAATCATGTTAATTCTGAGCTACTGTCCCCACAGACCAGTAGATTACATGCTGCTGTGAAGCATCTCTGTAATCCTTCAGACCCGTGGCAAACAATCCTAAACTGTTATTTTGCCCTTCATGTAGCAAATCCATCACTGACATTTAACTAGTCCAAAGTATGGCCTTCTTTCTAAAGTCCTGTTGCTTGGAAAAGTATAGTAAAAGTATTTATAGTCAGTTAAGTCATAAGTCATAAGCATTTGGACAATGACAATTTTTGACATTTTGCCTATGTATACTACCATAATGGATAGTATTCAAATGAAGCAATCAATGTGAAATATTGTATTAAACATTTAGGAATCATATAATGTAATTATTAATATCATAATTTGACAGTTGACTGAGAGGCAGTTTCATTTATGATTGATTAATGAGAAATTAATGAGGGAAATGGTGTTGAAACTGCATTTGGGAGCTGTTCATGGTAATTCTCCCTATGCAGTAGGTGTCTTTGTATAACACAGAACTGTTTATTGCTTGATATTGTTTTCTAGGATAGTGTTGATTCATTTTTTCTAAAATCACAATTTGGTAATAGTGTAGATTGCTAGGTTTATATATGTCTGCTATATAGTAGCAATTGTCAGATGCTCCACATAAATGTGTGAAGTTATTGATATGTTAACTTTCGTTGAGATTATTGACATTGGGAATAGACCTTGCAATTCAGTGTTTCTGTTACTAGACATGATGCCAATTAATTTCAATTCAAGATCGATTAAAAAGGAGGTTGGTGAAAGAGTGGTTGTTTATGGTTGTGCTAGAACTTAAATGATAACAGCAACTAATGCATCCATTAGTCTGTGGACATTTCACAGAATTATATAAAAGTCAGGATGTTGATAGCATCACATTGCATTCCATATTATGCCAGTTGAAATGCATGCCATATTATGTTTTATTCCTTACTTAAATGCCTTTTGGGCCTTAAAACTGATGTCTGAATAGAAACACTTCGTTGGTCTGTTTATTGCTTATTGTTGTGGTTTATAGAATCTAATGCCTATTATTATACCGGTGTTATCTGTTAAGTAATTCAGTGTCCAATGTGTTATTTTTATCAACAATATACTGCTACAGTATCCAAAAAGAAATATGAACCACTCCACTAAAACACAAGAACATGTTCTCTATATTATATTCGGGTACTGAAGATGTAATTGCATAGTAAATCTCACTGAAGGTTGTTTTGTGGAATCAGTGACCTTACAAACTATGACTCTACTTGGAGAGCTGGTACACGAAGCAGTGTCCTAGCCTTAAAGGGCAGGCATGTGTTGCCATCATAATTCTGCTTTCTTCCTTTTTTTTAACCTCAAGCACACTGCAGCTCAAATGAGCTTGATTATATAGTTCACACCCTCTCTATTTTTAGCTGAAAAGAATTATTCCCTGTGATCTAGTCTTCTTGGGAAGAAGGTTGTAACTGCTGTTTTAATTCATTAAGGGGATGATCATGCATATAACATATAGCATCTTTGTGAACAAAAATCTAGATTACAATAATTTGGATGATGAAGAAGGATATAATCCCAGATATAAGAAAGCAGTTGAATACAGTCAAATATTAATTTTGGAGTAAACTATTCCTTTTCATCTTAATTAATGTTAACCAATAGCATTTGCTTAGGTTCAAAGGAACATATCGGAACTGCTTAGACTGAATGTAACTGTAGCTGCTCTGCTCTTCTGAGACTCTGTACATGATTTGCATACATGGTTTACTACACGGCTGAGTCCTCAAGTCATTAATATTTTAAGGCTAATGGTTGCTGCTTATACAGAGGGCATTTGTAGGTTTACAGTATAACCAGACATCTGTGAGATTTGGTTAAAGCATATCACAATATTTTGTGTTAATTATAACAGATAACAGATTAGCATCAGACTTTAAAAGATTTCACCAATGACAAAACATCTTATCATCCATGCCCTTTTGAATAAATATGCTGTTACTTGTTACGTTAATAATAAGGGAAATTTATTGTCCATCTGCTGTCTGTTCTCTGGCATAATGCTGTTTTGCTGAATAAAAAAAAAAAAGATGGTATAAGGTGACGGTTGTAAACATAAGAGATGCATTACTTTATTGCCACCTACAAGGAACGCAAAAAAAACGACTTTTTTATGTCTCCCACTATCTGGGAACACAATTGCTTTTGTATTACTCTCTCAGAGGCCATAAATTTGCAGGAAACATTTACGTTCACCCTAGGCTTTACTTCATCAAGGTCAGTACATGCCATTGCAGCAAAAATGGTAACAATGTTTAACAAGCATATTAATATGTCTTTCACACATTTCTGATTAATTTGTCATAAACTATGAGATAGGTATTAGTCTCTAGAAGATTTAACTATCTTAAATGTTACTTTTTCTAGTATAAGATTAAGTTATATACTTATATAACATATAAATATTTAAATGTCTTATTGTTGTCATAAATCTATCTATTAATCTAAAATTAATGATTATAATAGTTTATCTTTATATGCAGATTATAGTCGTTCAATGAGAATTATCCAGAGGGCACAAAAAAAAAGGTTTAAAAATATATATTTTTTTTAAATAAAACTAAACAGCTGCTTCTATTAAGCAAATGCTTAATTACTTAAATAGACTATTTTACAGATAATATTATATTTGTAACACATAAAATGTTACTGTCCCGTTGGTGTGTGGTCAGCTGTGTATTTGGTGGCACTACAGTAGCATGCAAAAGTTTTATATGCTTATGACACTAGAGTCTAAGTCAAAGAGGCAAACTGTAGTATTGATGTAAAGAATAAAAGGCACACTGTGGTATTAATGTAGGGCAAAAAAGGCACATTGGTATTAATGTAGAGCAGAAAATGTACACTGCAATCACTGTAAAATAGAAAATGCATACCATGGCATAAATGTAGTGTAGAAAACGCACAGTATAGCATTAATATTGTGTAGAAAAATATGGCATTCATTTATAAAACTAAATAGCTGCTACTATTAAGCAAATGTTACTTAGTTACTTTGTTACAGGTAATGTTAGATTCATACCACTTCTGCTATCTAGTATGCCATATTAACATACAACATAAATTGTAAATGTCCCATTGGTGTGTGTTCAGCTGCATTTTTGATAAAGCACAGTGTATTCGGTGACACTACATTAGCATGCAAAAGTCTTAGGCATTGGTATTTGCTTTTGTGTTGAGAGACACACAGGCACACTATGGTATTACTGTACACTGCTATAACTGTAGAACAGAAAATGCACATCGTGTAAAACAGAAATTGCACATGGCAATTATTTGGTGCAATAATTCAGCATTGAAAAGGCACACTATGGCAATAATATAGTGTGGAAAAGGCACACTGGGGCATTAGTATAGAGTAGAAAAGAAACAGCTTGTTTACCTAACAATTTTTCTTTACTAATGCATGCACATTTTGCATGAGAAGAAGTGCAATTTTGTACGCTTGTATAAAGTGGAAAAAATAAACCAATGTGGGTAAGTTTCATTTTGATAATTTAATGGTTTAATTAAAGGTATGAAAGCTTACTCTGCTAGAAACCGTAGCATGAACCTTACTCTTTTCATAAGACCACTATCAGTGCAGCCTTCTGCTTTAAGCATAGACTTGCTTGAGCCTTCAGAAATTGCCAGTCATGTACTGTTCATAGCTACACACTGATTTTACCCTTGTAATATCCAAAATTCATTCCATGTTTCAACTATTTAACTACATTCTTACTAAGTATTATCATATCGTTTAGGCATATCAAGAAAAAAACAAACATTTAAAAATGTTTAAGAGATAAATGAAGCATAAAAGGTGCATGATTAGGTTATGAATAATGTAAAACTCAATAAACTGTCTTGTTTGTCTGAAAGACATATCACAAGTTCCAAGAAAACGAAGGGAAATACAGACTATCTTTGTAAGAGGATTACACCTATCTGCAACACCTCATGCCAGAGTGTTAGAGAAAATCTTTATCATCAGACAGCTTGACTGGGTGCATATTCCTTCAGATCATTCTCCTGCTGTGCTTTAAAGCCAGATGTGTTGTGTACAGAAAGCTCAAGCTCTCTCTTAGACAGAATCTGCATTTATGGAATCCCTAGGATTCGTGCTTTAAAATTTTCTTTTCATTCAGATCAAACAGCATGTTGTACAGATAATTTTATTCAAAAAAAAGCATTCAAAGAAAGATACGTGTTACTGGAAATGTATCATTTTCTTTTGTTTGTCAGTATGGAATAAAATAAGGAGATTTTGTCTTCTTTGGTGGAAGTGAATTAAATTCTACCATAAAATGCAAGTTGGGTGTTTTGATTCTCAGTTCTTTGGTTCTTTGGTTCTCTAATGAGCTACGACATCAAGTATATAGAGTATGTCAATTATATTTCATCCTGGATGAACCTATCTTTGGATATTGACCTTTTTTTTTTCGGTTTTAGTTCAGAATTATGACTACTGTGCTATAGATACCAGCATGGCTCGCTTTATGCCCAAGACAACATAAAAATTCCAAATGCTGTCATATTTTGTAAAATAGGCTTTGTATAAGATTTTTTTTAAGTTGTAAACTTTGCAGTATAGATATTGTAAAGGTCTGACAGTTCTCTACAATAATGTTTTTTTCTGCTCTTTTGCTGTTAGTTCTAACCTGAGATTTCACTGCGGGTGCTATATCAGTGTACTGAAGCTGCTCTTTTTGCAAATGCCCTTTGTGAGAGGATGCTGCTTATCTAACATGCATACCCCAGTTCCCCAGTCCTGTGACTAGCATTTGCAGGTGCACAGTTGGTAACCAGACAAATATGTCTAAATTCATGTGTGTTTACTTGCATTTCATTAACTGACAATGTGACAACAAACTGCTGAGAGTGTCAAGATTGCATTTGAATTAGGTAATATTCAATTAACTCAATTGGCCTCATGCCAGGAAATATTTTTTCAAGGTATCCATCTACTCAGTCTTGACTATCACTAAGGCAGTTTGTTGTGCTTTTTTGGCTATTTTGATTCACATATATTTTATTTTTTTAATGAATTGTGTCCATGACTTTTTCCAACCACTACATATGTACAAATTAGAAAGAGTAGTCTCATGATCATAACAGATAGATAATGTACAATCAACTTAAATAAGGACTATTAATGTTATAGTTTATTAAGCCCAAATGAAGTCAGATGTCTGATACATGTGCATGTCTTTCTGATATTACAGTCCCAGCAGCTGCATATTATGGCCAGCTACCAATTAGGTCGAGCCTAATGGACATGGAATAATTTCTAATTTGATTTAATGTGGAGCCATGACTGCACCAGGATTTATTGCTTGGGATTAGCATACTAAATGCAAATAACAAGAAGTCCTGATGCGTCAGTAATGTGTGTATTAGCTGCATTGCAAGAGACAGGAGTGTACTTTAACAGTTAAATATGCTACAGTATAGTACAGTAAAGACAGAATATGAGAAATATGTCTAGTTATATGAATATATGAATTTGATGTGAATATGAGAAAACATTCCCAATTAAATGGCATTCACAGTGGCAAATATACACAGCCATTTGGGGGTGTTAAAAGGACAGGTTATACATATATGGTGTTTATAGTTTGCATTATTAGCTGTGAATGAAAGCACAGGCTTATATACTACAGATGAGCCATATACACAACAACGATCCAGAGGGAAAAAGTGACCTACATTTTTTCCCGGCTAAACTGACTGTTCATACTATCTTTTATAAAGAGCACAGGACTTTTATTTACAAGGGGCTAAAACAGTAATAAAACTTTCCCTCATTTCAGACCTTCTACAAAATACTTGCCCAGAGTTTTCTGTATGTGTTCAGTCATCCAGTCAGCCAAAACCAGGTTAAAACTCAGAGTTAACTAGCCTCAGTTTTCTGAATATGTTGCTCCATGACATAATAGTTATAATAGAAAATTCTACAACATTTTAATTCCTTATTTTTGCATTTGCTAAAGAGGCATCATACTCTGCTGTACAACCCCCTACCACATTATACTTCATTAAACCTAGACAATGTCATTCAATGTGTAATGAAACTGTTCTTAAGAGGAAGCTCAGCGATCAAACATGACTTACTGCTCCTTCTTGACCAACACAGTGTCATTATTTTCCAAGGCAGCTGATAGAATTGAGATATTATTCAAAATAAAACCCACTTACTTTAACCTTTTCTGTTTTCTTATTAAAGGGTCAAAATTCTCACACACTCAAAAGGGCAGTTCAGTGGAGGATGCACTGAAAAGAATGCCAAGTGTCAGATATGTCAAATAATTCTGCACTGAACTTGAATGTAGATATTAGTATAGAGATAGCCATATCTATATAGAGACATTCCAAATTATAAATAATAATAATAATAATAATAATAATAATAATAATAATAATAATAATAATATGACAGTTAAGTAGTTTAAACTATATCTAACCTAAATAATACTGAAACATCTGCATCTACAGCCAATAATAAATAAATGTGTTAGACAGAACATAGACCTTTATTAAGGTAAGTGTCATGATGAACCCAAAGCCTTTGCAAGGAATAACCATGGATGACACACCAGTCTATCGCAGGGCACTTTGCACACTAGGGGTTTGAATGACTATAAATATGTTATACGGATTAAAAAGCAAATATGTCCTAAATAAAAAAAAAATAGGATTTGCAGTATGCAGCTGCAATACACATATATTATATGCATATCCTTGCATCTAGAAGTAGAAGATTAATGACATGACAGTATTGATAATTTTAGTTAAACCCACTCTTTGAAAATGTCTCCCATATTGACAATTTACAGAAACAAGCTTTCATATATTGAGCCACCATTCCCTTTTTTTGTGGTAAATGATTGAGCTCAGACATCCATTATAATCAAATGGAGGTTAAAGGATGCATCTTTTTTGGATTTTAAACACTTTAAGTGCATCCAAATGAACATTTCAGATTTTTTTGTAGAATGCTGTAGGTGCAAAAACCACAAGCAAAGTCTAATAAAACATTATTAAATGTCTATTGTTGTCAACTCGCCTGTAGTTTCTTGAATTTGCAAAGACATTGTTGTTAGAAAGCTTTCCAGAAAGTTCCACGAGATGTCTGGTTCAGAATGTACATGAAATGTTCTAAATTATGGACTTGGGGAGAAGACAATTCGGGATCAAACCAGGGACCCCCACTGCACCACAGTGTCACCCTAAGGCAGGCGGTATTATTTATATTATTTTCCTGTAAACCTCCCTCAGATGTATACTCTGTATGTGCTTTTCCTTTTAAGTGGGGTCCTTACATCTTCTTTTCTGCTTCAGGGAGCATGTCACACTTTGATTCCACATCTTCCTGTTCTTTGTCCTTTGGGTCTCAAAATCATAGTACATTCAGTTTCAACTAAAGAAAAATCCCTTTTGTTTCATGATGTCTTTTCCAATTCACTTATAGACCAGTGGTTTAAAATTATACAGACTAGTTAATCAAATAATTCTGCAAGAACATCATAAAACAATGGGCCTTTCATTGCACATTTTGTTTACTTGTTCATTTGTTTGGTTTTACATTAACACTCATTTGGTAGATGCTTATTGTGTGACATATCTGGCAAAGCCTTGGGCCCTGTAGTAATAGTTTGAAGTGCCAGGACTTCTATGTATAACTTGTGTAAATTCTATTTTTGTTGTGTGTGTGAGGATGAAGCATTGCAGAAATGTTTCTAATAAGATGAATGCCATATTTGATTGAGCTGTGGTTTTATAAGCATGCTCAGTGGGATTGTGTTTGACTGGTGCCATATATTTTAGTTAATGTAGTCCCTGTGCCACTGCTGCAAGCTAACCTGCTGTCAGCCTGACAGTCCAGTAAAACAAATGACAACACTCACAACAGAGGTGATTTGGAAACCCATATGTCTTTGTGAGCTAGAATGTGTATCCTACTACAGTATTTTTTATGGTCATGAAGTTGTATCAGGATATCAAATTGTGTAAAAAGAATTTAAATAAAATAAACTCTGGGCCAATTGTGTCAGACATTCTCATGAGTGTATTAATAGGATAATATGAAACTGCACCAGGAATATGGTGCACCTCTATACATATGCATACTTGTGTAATGTGAAACCAATAACTGTATAGAAGGAAACCACAGAAAAGGTGCCACTAAGATTTCTGGCTTGTCACATCAAAAGGAGGAAAGACAGATGCTTTTGTTCTTTCCTGTGAGACTCCAACCACAAGCAGGATATGACACAGCTGGAAAACAAGCCTCAGTTCATCTTTGCCCTGCTAAGCAGTGCTTTCAGAAGGTCCACCCTTAGGGTACCATGGGGACAAAGAGAGAGAAAATGCTCTCATCGGCATGGCTAGAAAGGAAAATTTATTATGTCTCCTACTGAGACTGGCATGCTGAATTATGACAAATTATGAATATCCAGTTTATGATGTGATATTTAATGAAAAACCCCAGCTAGCTGAGCAATTTTGTATGAATTTGCCAAGACCATATCTGCTAAGAAAAGATGGAATATGTATCTAAAGATTTATTGTAAGCTATTATCCTGAGATCTGTTTATGCAATCGAGAGTCATTTAGGATCCCATAATTGTGCATACTTTAAACGTCTCTATATCAGCCGTCTCTAATACAAGTGAACTGCAGTTTTATCAGCCTGTTTCTCAGTGGTCATTACTTAATCTGCGACAAGATAAATGACACTGGCAAAAACCAATACTTGATGAATGAATTTGAGATTTGGAGCTTGCTGTCTGAACTCCTTCAGCAGGGATCAGCTCCTATAGATGGAATATAGAAGTTGAATATCCACCGCTATAACATTTTGCTTGCTGATGATAGTGTGATGAGCAATCACACTACCACTACCACCACACCGCTGTTGTATTAGCATACTGTGCATTTACCCTATTTCCCTCTGTCTCTGTCTGTGTAAGGAGCTCACACTGAAAAATTCATAAGTATCAGGTCTCAACCCTGCCAGGATTATTATAGATCAACAGAAACATTCTAAACATAGCCCCCAGCATATAGAATAAATTTAAAGTGCTTAACTGGATATAATGCAGATTCACAAAAAGTATTTCTTTTTCTCATTATTTAATTTTAAATAATAAAATATCAAATTCTAAGTATTCTCAATGTATAATTGACATACTGTTGGAACAAACCAGTAAATTTCACAGAGCTGCACATTTTGACAATTTAATTTAAATGAATATTGCTCCCATCTTTGTTTAAGCAAATTGACAAAAATGTGGGCCTTCAAATAGCAACAAATCTGTCTTACTGTCAAGATCTGTTTTCACATAATTTCAAGGAATGTGCCAGCCTTATTTATTGCCAGTGCAGAGCTTTGTCAATGCACTTAAGTCACCTTCAAAATTACCTTTCACATCTGAGTAACTAATGGCATGAGTTAATAATAAAGTGCATTTCACAGCTTGCTTATTTCAGCACACCTTCTGTAGCATGTTATTTTCAGCCTGATGGTCATGCATAAATCATACATGTAGGTGCATAGCTATCAGTGTATGCTAGAGACATGTTAAATATCCTCTGTGACCTCACTGTGATAACTGTGTGCATACAAAGAAAATTTTATGCTGTTTTCACATTTCTGTGCAAAGTATGTGTGCAAAGTAATAAAACTGGCTTATTGTTTTAATAAAAGTGACATAATGGCATTTCCTGCAGTGAGGCTCATGAGCAATATCAATCAACAGTCAAGGCCATTAACACCATGTAGGCTCTCAGGCCACTGTAGTAATTGCCATGTGCTTTTAAAGACTCAAACCATAGTAGTTGCTTAGACCATATCTTGCACATGAATTTAACAAATGAGCTGCTCATTAAAAATATTATCAGTCATTCTGCATACTTGCTAACTGTAATGGATTAAAATTAATTCTTGTTTATTTTATAGACAAAGAAACAAGTTAAGCTCTCTGGAGACAGAAATATTAATTATTAATATTGGCCTAAGCTTCTCTTATGGACTTCCTTTATTCTTTTAAACAATTATTTTTAGGTATGTCAAACACATTGATGCAGGGAATTTCTTGTTGAGTTTAATATCGCAATCAATGCTATATTACCAGGGACACTAATTTTGTGTCTTTTGACTCCTAGCCTATTATATAATTAATCATATAAGGCGTATAATCTAGTAACTACAAGATTTCTCAATAAGAAGCCACAAAAAATATACCTGATTGAGTCTGCAACCATAGGGTTAATTTATTATAGGCTCACTGTTTAACAAAGTGACGTGTATCAGTGATTATTAAGCTTGTGCCCAAATGCTGGGTGAAATAGCTTCAAGACTAATTACAACTAAAATTACATTTAAACAGATAACTTAAAATGGATATGATAATGCTGACCTTGTTTGTAATGAGGTAGTCAAGCATAATATGGTACAAATGTATGTTACCTACATATACATACTCTATATTCTCTGACATGGGTGACGTGTTGTATGTATGACATGATACATTAACAGTGGTTCTATATTAGAACAAACTCCATGAAACAGAGAAAGGGCCCAAAATTTGTCTCTGGTGACACCCCCTTAAATAGCAGTTTGATCAGTCAGGTGATCAACACCTCTTCCTTCTCTGAGAAAATAAATTGAATCCTGCCTTCTGTAACATGTCCTTAGACTAGATACATTCAGCTGGAGTCACCCGTAGAAAGATAAATAGGTATAAATAAAGGTATAATAGGTATATTAAATAGGTATTTTCCCTTGATGCCAAGTTACATAAAAAGTGAATAACAGCATCATATTTATTTCAATTTATTCAAAATTAATTTTTATTTTTTCTGTTAAATTTCTTTTCCTAAACAACAGTAGAACTTCTGTCTATTTTACAGCTAATTCTTGTTTTTATAATACTTGCGCTTTTGCTCTCTTCTTCAGTAACATTCTTGCTGTAGCATTTGAACTTCACAGGGATTCACTAGTATACACTGAAAAAAAAATATTGATATATTTGATACAAAATGGCAATCCCATCCACCCGTCACGTATATTGCTGTATCTTTCAATATGTGCTATATGTGTGATAAAAGGACAAGCTTGGGTTGCCTCAGCTGTTGCCAGCAAGATGTCGGCCTAATGAATAATTTATCTTCAGATATTTCAAAGAGCTATGTTTCTGCACCCCATGTGCAATGTGAATGAACTATCCCCAGGTGAACAGTGGTGAGCAGCTGCGTGGTGGAGTTGATTTGGAAATGATATCCTCTGAGGAGCCAACATATTAGCAATACTGCTGAATACTGAACACAGCAAATGACAGTAAAACAAACCGTGCTATTATTGAGTTCATGTGACTGGCATAATCAGCTTGACTAAAGTGGTAGTTAAATACAGTAGCCCCTACATAATTGTGGTTAAACCACTTATGCCTCACACTTTGTACAGCTTACTGTAAATCAACCCACTGCCAGAACATAAGCTCTGCCATTCAACTTTGCCAGTAGACTGAGTAATTCATTATGCCATGCAGTAAATACAGAGGAAAGTGTCTCCAGGTGAAACATACGCAGTTCTTCTGAGTTTTTTTTTTTTTTTTTTTACCTGTCAGTGGCTTCCTCCACAGAGCGCTCCTCTGGGTTGCTCTTCAAATTCTCCTGGCTGATTGTGCCATTCTCTTTAATGGCATTAGACGGAGAAGTGTTTTTTGGAGACTCCTCGCTGGCCTGGAGGTGCTGGATGATGTTTTGCTGGTGCCACGATTGACTATTTGTCCTGACATAGACAGGTGTTGGGCCAGGGGTGGGAGACAGAATGCTGTGCGCTGGGCTGTTGCTCTTACGAAGTCCTCCTCTATCCCGAGAGTGACTCTTTAGGCGGCTCTGAATTGGTGTGCCCCCGTGCTCGAATCCCTCTTGCTGAATGTACCCCCCATTTCCTGCCGATGTCTGAGAGGAATGACTGAACCAGCGCCAGCGAAGTCGGAGGATCTGTTTTACATCGAACTCCTTCTTACCTGACACAGACATCCTATATATCCTCAATGTGGTGCCAGTGGCTCATGGAATCCTGACAATAAGGAGGCAAAAGCCTGAGTCTTACATTCAGTAGATTCTCCTTCTTCTTTTGTCTTTTGTTGCTCGTTGTGGTCGGTAAGCGAACAGTGTCTGCAGCTTTTGTCTGAGACCCCCCCTTCCAACTCTGTCTGCTGCTCCTGCTGTTCAGTTATAGCACATGCATGATAGACTCTCTGTCTATTGCCTTCTTTCCCTCTTCTCTGCTGCTCTGTGCCTTTCTGCATCCACCCATGAACAGACATAGAGGAAATAAACCACAATAAGAAGCACTTCCAAAAATCTAGCCCAGTTTTCCAACAGCTAATATTGACCAGACACAGTACCAAAATGACAGAACACAGAGGTCAGATCCTTGTAAAGTAAATCATGTAGCATGGCAAGGACAGCCAGCAGCGCTATCATCCTCCACAAGCAAGATCCTCTCTTCCTCTAGCTTGCACTCTGCAGGTCTATTTTATGCTCACACATGCACACGTACACTTTCTTCCCTCTCTCACCCCCCTTTTTCTCTCTCTCTCACTCACTCACACACACATACACACAGTACAGTCTTTTTTATCTGATGAGTTCCCATGGGACATAAGCTCAATCTCACCATGAAAAAAAAAAAAAAAAATAACAGAAAAAAACAAAAAAATAAATTAATAATAATTCTCTGAACCTCAAACCTCAGCGATGGCTAAATATAAAAGTCATAGGAAACATGTTTTTTTCAACATGACATTTAAAATTGCAATAGGTTTTTAACCTATACTAGTTTTAACCTATACTAGTATAATTACAATAATATGAACATAATGCGTAATACATGAGGTACTTCACTGAAGTCATTTTCACTCTACAGAATGTTTCTCTTCTCCACCGTTTATTTTGTTCCTGAGGGGATACTGTTTATTACATGCAGTCTGTTCAGTAAAAAAAAAAGTAAATAAAAAGAAAGGAAGAGATGTATAGTATACATGCATTTTTATCATCTGATGCTATAAATTGTGTTCCTATACCACTGACACAGACAATGATTCATTTATAGCTTTATATGCCTCAATCTGACCCCTTTGCTGTGAGGTCTAAAAATATGACAACCGTTTACTTTGACAGTGCTCCTATTCTGTTCGGTAGGTGGTGCGATAGTAGGACTGTGAGCCACTGGCAAAACTGTGTATTATATATCCAAAAAGAAAAAAATGTTTAAAAGTAAAAAACAAAATAATAATAAAGTGTTGAGTTTAAGTTTTAAGTTTAAGATTAAGTTTAATCAAAGAATAATTTAAACTGATCCTTTAATTTCCTTATAAAAATGTATCAACCTAACCTGGGACTACAAAGTGTAGTCACACCTAATCCTGACTTTCTTTAGTTTATTACTGTTTACTGCTTATTGTGGTGTTTTTCTTTCAAATAGTAAAAACATCTTTTTAACATTTCTTTGCATGTGCCACAAAATTTTTTACACTGTACTGTAAATAGACCAGTACTATAGTCAACAGGGAGTGCTTAAAAATGAACTGTCCTTCATTAATATTATATGTTTAAAAAGTTGTTGTGATAAGAATAAACAATTTTATGGTTCGTATATATGAACATAAATTCCATTCTTACCAGGGCCCCCTGGTGGCTCAGGGGCCCTAAGTAATTGCTCATGTCATTTACAGCAAGAAATGATACTGTTTGCACATATTAATCCACTTCTCATAATAAGTAGTTTCTAAAGTAACATTTTAAACATTTCTGAAGTCATTCATAGGCAATTGCATGGCAACACTTACACGATTTTAGTCTAATAGAGAGACATTTCTAGCGATTTAAAATAAAAAAAAATGCTACTCTGGTGAAGCTTTCTCTTTAAAAGAGAGATAGAAGAGTTCAACAACAGCCATTAATGCAGTTAATCAGGAATTGCTACATGTCTTGTTTAGGTTTTATGGTAAGAAAATAAAAATGTTATATGCTTCCTTGTTCTGCATTGTTTATATTCTGGGCTTAAGGGGTCAGTGATTATCTTTAAAGACAGACACATTTTAGAGGCTTCTACAAAAAAACCCGATATATACACACACCATTTGGTAGGTACTAAGCACTGCATACTAGGAACAACCTATAAGACCTGCTGTTTTGGAAATGATTTAACCCAATTGTCTAGACATCACAGATACCACAGCATGCCTTTAAAGAGCACAATGCAGTTAAATGTCACATCAAAGATCAGAATGGGGAAAACGTGATTTTGATGACTTTAACCTTGCCATGGATACATTGTTTAAACAACAGTTGTGGGCGGAAATTTTTTTTGAAAATAGATGCTTGTTTACAATGGTTTGAGCTACCAGGAAAACTATAGTACAAACTCAAATAATCTTCACATTTGTGGTGAGCAGAAAAGCATCTCAGCATGAACAAAAAAACAAACCTTGAGGTGGATGAGCTACAACAGCAGAATATAACTCTTGTTCATACTAATAGGCTCATCCAAAGTGGGCAGATGCAACATAAGATTACCTTAACATAATTATTCTACAATGTAGACAACATATTAAGCTCAACAATGTTTTGCAGTAAAGACATTATAACATTTTGTCATTGTGCATACATACATATTAAATGTATTTATACAAAGTCAACAAGCAAGAAGAGTTTCACATTTTGGGGGTAGTTTGTAAATTTTGTCAAATTCAAAGTCAAAAAGGAAACAAATAAAAAACAAATAAATGAATTAGAATCAGGAGTTAAATTTCAGTTTCATGATGGGATATTCGACCTCACCACATTCATTTTCAAAAATGTATTTTTTCTACTTCTCCAGTCTTAATAATTCAAACAATGACTGAAATATATTTTCACTTCTTCCATTAGGTCTACTAACCATTAATTGTTTGCAGTGACTCTAATATAACTCTAGAGTATATAAAATGGAGAAAGTTGCAAACATCAGAAGTTTCACTGAATTTCCTTTCATACTCTGAGCAGATTTTCCTAAAAGTCACCTTGTATATCAACGCTCTCTTTTGTCAGACAGCGGAGATAACATAACATAGGCTGTGTTAAATTTACTAAATGTTGTTTAAAAAGATGGTGTCAAGTTGACTCAAATCCTCACAAGATAGCTAACTGTTACATTACTCTAACTGCAAAGTAAATGATCGAGCTAGTTAGCATGGTTTAAAAAAATACAAGCAATGCAAAATATATCATGTTTTCCTAGGTATAGCAGCAATAATAATGTTGCAAAATGTATGTCAGTAAAATATATGTCAGTAAAGAAAGCAACCTATTAAATAAGAGCATAATGAAAGAAGGAGCGAATGTGACAATCAATCCCTCCAAAACTTCCAAATTTTAAATATTTAAAAAAATTGTAAATATATTGATTTTGCGTATAATGTAGGTCTTTTGTGTAAAAGTATGTTGCTTATGCACACACACATGTGAACCCAAAGCTGAAACCACAGTCTTTTTTTTTTTTACATTTTTACAAAAACAAGAGGACAAAACAATTTGCTCTGTTATTTGTAATGGGGTCATTTCAGCATTGGAAGACATTTATATATCTCTTTAATGGTCCCCAAGTAAATAACGTTATTGTACAAACTATCAGAAATTCACAAATATCACAGATTTATCAGAGGGAATTTTTCATAAAGGTGTTCATATGTATTCAGATATTTTAAAAAAAGAGCACACATCTGGGTATATTAATTATTTAGATAAAATGGCATTAAATGTGTTTGGATATTAGCATGAAATATGCTGACAGCTTACTCAATATTCCTCTTAAATTTTTAGTACATTTTGTCAATTTGGTAAACTGTATTACTTAAATATTTGTAAATAACAGGGTTGACACTGATGGGTTATGTTGCATTAAATGTCAGTGAGGTCTGTTCATTTTCGTTTTAGTTTATTCTACTGTGACATTTTTTTAAATACTTTGAAATAACTTTTAAAGGTTCTGACAGACAAATAAAATTTGTTTGCATTCAAAGCTTTTATGGTGCAATCAACTATCACAATTTAGAAATTATAAAGAAGCAACAAACTGTATAACAGTAAAAACTTTTCAATGTTTAGACATTTCATTTAAAATGCACATAAATATAAATAATCTAATATCTAATAATGTAATTTGAAACCTTAATACAACAATTGAAATGTATCAATCATGCTAACAACAGGCATGCTAAATCTGCTATAGCTAGCAATGTGATGAAGCACATAGCTAGGCTATTTATTTATTCAACGATTTTAATAACTTTTCATTTAAAAAAGATTTTAACATTTTCATATGTATTTGACTTTCACAAATGTTTCATTTGTCATATGTTTCATATTTGTCTTTGTAATAAAATGACTTAAAAATGTCACTTACATGAAGTCAAATAATTAATAACAACAGATTACAATTTTCTGGGGTCTTTTCTCTGATCATAACAGGGTTGACAGGAAGTTGTGCACAAGAATTTTATAGAAAGTAAAAACCTATGTTTTAACAGTGTTTTTAGTATTTAGTTAGTAGTTAATTTTAAGATAAAAACTCCTAGTTGTTGACACTTGATTAGGCCCATGGGCATAGCATTTTACTGCACTTGCAACTTTTGATTTAATTGTTAATATTCAAAAAAGAAAATAAAATACCAACTATTGAGTTTTTTATAAACAAATAATTTGTAGAATTATGCAGTTGGCTTTATGCATTTGTAAACTATTTTATTCACTATAATGTTAACAGGACAGAGATTGTCCTCAAATCTTGAAATGACCCAATGAAAAATATGCTGCGTACCATAATAGTATTCCACTGTGTGGTAATACATCGATTTCTGTGAACTATTTATGCATTGTTATAATTAGTGAGAATTTTTGGCTATTACAACTTTTACTCCCGTCAAAAGATGTTCAGTCCCTGATACATTTTTAGGATTTTCAAGTACACTTTTGTATTGCCATCAATGCTGCCATCCCATATTCACCTATATACAATACGCCTTGCATATTATAAGTTTAGGTCCATGTGTTTATACATATATATATACTCATATATGAAAAACAGTAGAAATATTACAAAATTGTCTAGAATATTTTGTAATGTATTTCTATATATCATGCAATAAATTGAATATAATAAATGATTATGTTAGCAAAGCTATTTGATCTATATTGCCCTTTCTTGCTGAACATCAGAGAAGGAGCTGCTTTGTGACTACTAGAAATACTGTTTTGCAGAATAGTTTAAATATTACCTTCTAAAATATATACCAAATCTAAGTCCTGAATCCTACATGTGTCAGTTTTTAAATAACACTAATATAATGTTTTATTAACTTGGTTAAATATTGAACGTTGTCAGTAATTAGACAGAATTATATAAATTATAAGTTTCTTCCATTTACGTGTGTTAACTTACTAATTTGACTTGTGATAGTCCTATTACATACTAATAAAGATGAAAGGGGTCTTACCTGCAGAGTGTTCCACGAAAATGTATCTGTCAGTAAGTAGCCTATTCCTTTTTACTAATAGTTTAGCATGTTTATCTTGCTACAATAGACTTTTCTCCACTTTAACTAAAGCGTCATTCATCATCATATCCTTTTGTGGTAACACTCAGAATACAAAGTATTTTCCTCCCTGCAGAATGTTCTTCCCTCCACATTTCATTGGTTAGTCTGAGCAATCAGGAAACCTAGCATCATTTCCTGTTTCCTTGCCTTACATAACACAAATGAGTTGGGATTTACAACTGAAAACATTTTTTCTTACTGTAATGAGTGAGCTACACATTTTTGTAAATAATCAATACATATCCACACAGATAACTGAACACTTTATTTGGTTTTGCAGACGTCATAAAATCAAAAATAAACAAATTCCAGCACAGCCATTCACCGGGTCAAATAAGCAAGGGGGAGAGAAAGAAAAAGAGAGACACAGATGAAACAGCAATCTCTAATTGTTCATTAAAATAGTATTGGCTGATAAGCTGTTACTGGTTTACTGATTTGTGCAAGTTCATGGTCTCAGATATAAAATTCTCTAAACAATTATTTAGATTGTATAATAAAATATCCAATTTGGCTTATTAGTTTTTATGTCACTAAAAGGATCATTCCCAATGTAATAAAGTGTATCAGCAGTTTATTTACATTTTTACAGGTCTAAAATATGAAGTGTGATATACTTAAATGAACTGTCACTTTTTAAATTTTCACTTTTAATTATTATACAGGCTTGAATTTCAAAATTATAAAATCTCACTTATATTAAATGTTCTAGGTTTGTTTGTCTTGATAAAACCGCATATGAAAGGCACATACAACCTCTTAAAAGGAAAATGAGAATAGAGATAATATTTGACAGATGCTTGCTAAACCATTTCCCCTAAAGATTAAGAAATACAAAAATATAATTATCATGTCACAAAAAAGTGTTAAAACCAGATGCAAATATGCCATTTCAACATTGCTGTGGTAGTGAGTAGAAAATGTAACGGTAGACTCATTTTTTTTTTCTATTTACAATTGATAATGAAAATTACAATACAGATTTCTCTTATTTACAGTTAAAGGACATGGCATGTACCCCAGCAAAACGAAAGGACTACTATTTGGAATGCTAAAAGGAAACTGGACAAAATGTCTACAATTATGACAGTGCACTGTAGTTAGATGAATAGTCTAGTATAAAGCACTGGAGTGTATGTCAACTCATAGCATACAGTAAGGCTAACCATTAGTGCCCTTTAATCATCTCACAACATATTATTTCTTTGGTGAAACAGCTATTTCAACCTTTGGGAAGCGAAAACCACCCTTTGAAACACTATCACTGCTAGATGCTGATGACACTCTAGACTTCCTGGGTAAGGAAACTCCTCCTCCAGCTTCTTCAATCTTTGATTCACTTTCTTCCCCAAGTGTCACTTCATATGAACCCTTGGATTTTGAGCCAAACCCACCAAATGTGCCAAACTTCAACACTCCTTTTTTGCCTTTCACTTTTGCTCCTCCAATATCCATTGAAATGTTACCACCTTCTGTCTGTAAATGCCCCTCAACAGAAGTGGGGGAAGCAAGTTCTCCTTCATCACTTAATGATGAAGAACGCTGCCTTGATTTTTTGTAAAGATCAAGTGAAGCAGATTTACTCTTAGGGGAAATTTTTAAACCAGAACTCCCCTCTAGCATCTTTCCACCTATAAGCTCCCCAGAACTTGCACTTAATCCTTTAGACACTTTAGCACCTCCCTCAATTGTAGCTTCAACTTCAGGTCCCTGAAGGGTGAGATCAGCTGCACTTCCACCCTTAGCTTTAGACTTGCCAAAGAATCTTGGCTTTTTGACTTTTACTTTCCCACCACTGCTTTTTAAATCTGGACATGGCACCTCCATACTTGAACTAACATTTCCACTTGCAGTTAAATCTCCGGACCCTACGTCAACACCAATCTCCCTTCCTTCTACCTGAGGCAAAGCTATTCCAAATTTTGGCACTTTAATCTTAGGAAAGGTTACATTACCCTCAGTATACTCTATATCACTTGATACTGCAACACCTGTATGCATGCCTATTTCTCCTGTTTTCTCATCTGAAGTCCCTTTTACCTCAGGGTTTGTCAAACTGCCCTTAACCTTTATGCCTTGGCCTTTTGAACTAGCTTCTGAAGCCCTTAAGTTCATACTCATTTCAGGTGATTGTAGCTTCGGTACACTGACATCAACATCAGCAGATTTGACCTTGGATCCTGAAATTAACTTTGGCATTTTGATTTTGGATTTTTTAGCTTTGATGTCTGGGCCCTGCAAGCTAACAGCGGGTGACTGAATATCAACACCTGGTATATCTGCTTTTAAAGTTCCAGGTGATGAATCAAATTCAACCGATTTTGAATTTCCAGACACTGAACCACCACCTTTAACCTTTGGGGATTTGATGTCAAATTCCACATCAGGAAAATGTAGTTTTCCGAACAATGGCTTTTTAACTTTAGGACCTTTGAGATGCAAGTCAGGTGAGTCTGCAGATAGCTCGACATTGCCACTTTTAGAATCAACATTAACATCAGCTTTCGTCTTCCCCTTCACCTTGGGCATTTTCAGTTTACCCTTCTTTCCCTTCAAATTGATATCCACATCAGGGCCTTCAAGACTGCTTTCAATGTTGGGACCCTGGCCAATCTTAGGGTCTCTCATTTTAACAGCTGGTCCTTTTATGTCAGCTTTCACTTCTGGAACATTTACGTCTACTTCAGCACCCTCCACCATTGGCCCCTTAATTCCAAATGATGGCATTTTGATTTTAGGGATTTTAAAACCTTCTGATCCCTCCATGCTGATATTAGGTCCTTCAATGTCAACTTTAGGTGCCTTTATGTCACCTTCAATTTTGGGAACAGACACATCAATATCCCCCTTAATTTTAGGGCCCTTAAGATTGAAGTCCATATCGGGCATTTTGATCTTTGGCATCTTAAAACCACCCTCTGGTCCTACAACATCCACGTCGATTCCTTCTATTTCTACTTTCGGTGCTTTAATGTCACCTTCAACCTTAGGAATGGAAACATCCACATCCCCCTTTAATTTAGGGCTTTTCACATTAAAGTCCACATCAGGCATTGAGATCTTTGGACCAGTTATAGTTGGCATTTTAAATTTGGGACCTTTTATTTTCCCTTCTGGTCCTTCAATGTCAATATCAGGGCTTTTGAAATCAATCTTAGGGCCTTTGACATCAATATCTGCCTTTGGTAAATGTACATCAACATCAGGGCCCTCAACTTTTGGACCTTTGAGCCCAAATGATGGCATTTTAATCTTTGGCATCTTCAAACCACCCTCTGGTCCTTCAACATTCACGTCTGGGCCCTCAACGTCAACTTTTGGTACTTTAATGTCACCTTCTATATTGGGAACTGAGACATCCAAATCCCCCTTTACTTTAGGTCCTTTAAGATTGAAGTCCATATCAGGCATTGAGATCTTCGGACCTGATATGGTTGGCATTTTGAATTTGGGTCCTTTGATTTTCCCTTCTGGTCCTTCAATGTCGATGTCAGGGCTTTTAATATCAACCTTAGGGCCTTTGACATCAATATCTGCCTTTGCTAAATTTACATCAACATCAGGGCCCTCAAGCTTTGGACCTTTGACCCCAAATGATGGCATTTTAATCTTTGGCATCTTTAGACCACCCTCTGGTCCTACAACATCCAAATCTGGGCCTTCAATGTCAACCTTTGGTGCTTTAATGTCACCTTCTATTTTGGGAACTGACACATCCACATCCCCCTTAACCTTTGGGCCTTTAAGACTGAAGTCCATATCAGGCATTGAGATTTTTGGGCCTGATATAGTTGGCATTTTGATTTTGGGTCCTTTGAGCTTCCCCTCTGGTCCTTTAATGTCAATGTCAGGGCTTTTGATATCAATCTTAGGAGCGTTGACATCAATATCTCCCTTTGGTAGATTTACATCAATATCAGGGCCCTCAATGTTGGGCCCTTTGACACCAAAGGAAGGCATTTTAAATTTAGGCATTTTGATGCCTCCTCCTGTGCCTTCTATATCGAAATCTGGACCCTGAATGTCTACTTTCGGTGCTTTAATGTCACCTTCAATTTTGGGAGATGAGATATCCACATCCCCTTTTACTTTAGGACCTTTAAGATTGAAGTCCACATCAGGCATTGAGATCTTTGGACCGGATATAGTTGGCATTTTGAACTTGGGACCTTTGATTTTCCCGTCGGGTCCTTCAAAGTCAATATCTGGGCTTTGGATATCAATATTAGGAGCTTTGACATCAATATCTGCCTTTGGCAGATTTATATCAACATCAGGGCCCTCAACTTTTGGACCTTTGATTCCAAATGAGGGCATTTTGAATTTTGGCATCTTGAAACCTCCACTGGTGCCTTCTACATCAAAATCTGGGCCTTCAATGTCCACTTTCGGTGCTTTAATGTCACCTTCAATCTTGGGAACTGAAATATCAACATCCCCCTTAACCTTTGGGCCTTTAAGATTAAAGTCCACATCAGGCATTGAGATCTTTGGACCCGATATGGTTGGCATTTTGAATTTGGGTCCTTTGATTTTCCCTTCTGGTCCTTCAATGTCAATGTCAGGGCTTTTAATATCAACCTTAGGGCCTTTGACATCAATATATGCCTTTGTTAGATTTACATCAACATCAGGGCCCTCAACCTTTGGACCTTTGAGCCCAAATGATGGCATTTTAATCTTTGGCATCTTTAAACCAGCATCTGGGCCTTCAATATTCACATCTGGGCCTTCAATATCAACTTTAGGTGCTTTAATGTCACCTTCAAGCTTAGGAACTGAGATGTCCACATCGCCCTTTACTTTGGGGCCTTTAAGATTAAAGTCAACATCAGGCATTGAGACCTTTGGACCTGATATAGATGGCATTTTGAATTTGGGACCTTTGATGTTCCCTCCTGGTCCTTCAATGTCAATGTCAGGGCTTTTGATATCAATCTTGGGGCTTTTGACATCAATATCTGCCTTTGGCAAATTTACATCAAGATGAGGGCCCTGAACCTTTGGCCCTTTGACCCCAAATGAGGGCATTTTGAATCGTGGCATCTTGAAACCTCCACCTGTGCCTTCTACATCCACATCTGGGCCTTCAATGTCCACATTTGGTGCTTTAATGTCACCTTCTATTTTGGGAACTGACACATCCACATCCCCCTTTATCTTTGGGCCTTTAAGATTAAAGTCGACATCAGGCATTGAGATCTTTGGTCCTGATATAGTTGGCATTTTAAATTTGGGACCTTTGATTTTTCCTTCTGGTCCTTCAATGTCAATATCTGGGCTTTTGAAATCAATCTTAGGGCCTTTGACATCAACATCTGCCTTTGGTAGATTTACATCAATATCGGGACCCTCAACTTTTGGACCTTTCAGCCCAAATGATGGCATTTTAATCTTGGGCATCTTTAAACCACCCTCTGGTCCTTCAACATTCACATCTGGGCCTTCAATGTCAACCTTTGGTGCTTTAATATCACCTTCAATCTTGGGAACCGAGATATCCATATCCCCCTTTACTTTAGGGCCTTTGAGATTAAAGTCAACATCAGGCATTGAGATCTTCGGACCTGAAATAGATGGCATTTTGAATTTGGGACCTTTGATTTTCCCTTCTGGTCCTTCAATGTCAATGTCAGGGCTTCTGATATCAATCTTGGGGCCTTT